>VZQC01012418.1:358109-416419 GCA_009823505.1 Rhizomys pruinosus | reverse complement strand
TTTTTTTTGGCCTTTCCAAGACAGAGTATCCCTGTAGCTCCAGCTGTCCTGGAACTTGCTTTGTAGACCAGGCTGGCCTTGAACTCACAAAGATCTCTGCCTCCCAAGTGCTAGGATTAAAGGTGTGCGCCACCATGCCCAGCATGTTTATTGTTTTTAACTATCTGAAAAGACCTTACATATGAGATTTCATAGCTGTCAAAAACCTGATAATTAGGTGATTGACAGAAAGGCATTAACATATATAGGCAAAAGATATGAGTTCACTTCTTACATATAAAATGTGGGCAATTTACTCATCTACCCATGGGCAGCAATACATATCAAGCAACATTTTAATGTGTCCACAGAGGCAAGTTAAAGCCCCAGGCCCTTCAAGTTCTCAGGATGGCCTTTTTCTACTGAAGATATTACCTAATATGTATTGATGTTGTCACATCCTTCTGACGACCTCAGTTTATCATTCTCAAAGACTATGTAAACTGGAAACTTTTTAGCTTGTCTTAAAACACTGACAACATATTCAAATAAATTCAAAGAGTTTGTCAAAACCTCAATACGTGGCTGAGTTGAAGTTTTCCACAGACACCCTACCTGAATCTTGCCCAGAATTAAGAGTTACCCATGATAATGTCTCTATGTGTCCTTTTCCAAAAATGAGTGGGCAAAAAAAGAGAAAAAGATCTTAAACTCTGAATCTACAAGTGTGACTTTTACCTAAAAGGTATTTTATAATACTGAGAATTTCAAGAAACCAGAATGAGAATATAGAATCCATCTGACTTTAAACGTTTAAAAATAAAACAGCTTTTCTCTCTGGTTTCTTTTCATCGTTGTTCTAGATTTCTCATATTGCCTTATACATTTTCTTTTATTATTTGATCATTTGTTTAAAAGATATCTACTGAGTACCTACTGTATCCCAGATGTTGGGCCAAATGGAAGAGTCTGAGACCACTCATGAGGCAAGCAGGACTTCACTCAGTGTAGAAAGCTTAAGCACGAGACCCTTAGAAGTCCTAATCATGTCAAAGACACCTGAGACATTTTCTACTGGAGAACGTCATAACCCTCCTGGGGTGCCTGAGGACCTGCTGGGTTACTACACTGATGCTTTAGGGCAGAGAAGGAAGCCATTCCACATCATGACCTCATCACATAAGATCCTGCTGTACATAGTCATCATGAGCTGCCTCTTACATGGGTTCTATGGAACAGGCAAGAAACTCCCTGAGCAATGCCTCCACTCAGCCCATTGGCCCAGCTAAGAGACCCTCTTAATTCTTCCACTGTTCCAGAAAGCAGCCCTGTGGTCACACAAGTTTTGTCAGTCCCAGGTCATAGCCCAGCACCCTATCCATAGCCACTTGTGCCACAGGGGCCCAGAAAAGCAGGTGAGTGGTCTGGCTCACTCATCTTTCACTCAAGGAAGTACAGAATAACTTTTCTTAAATGGCTCAGCCTGTCTGTTCTTCACATAACAACTAGGTAGCCCTGCCCATTTTTCTGATTGCTGTACCAAGGGGCCAAGGAAACAGAAGCTCAGATCGCCATTCAACCTTATGCCTCTTAAAACAATTACAGAGGGCTGGAGAGATGGCCTAGCGGTTAAGAGCACCGACTGCTCTTACAGAGGACCCGGGTTCGATCCCCAGCACCCACATGGCGGCTGAGAACCGTCTGAAACTCCAATTCCAGGAGAACTCCAGCTCCAGGGGAATCCGAGACCCTCTTCTGACCTCCGCGGCGTTGCACGACACGGGTGCACAGACTTGCATGCAGGCAGTACATTCATACACATACAGAAAAAAAAAAAAAAAAAGTTACAGAGACTTCACCGAGAAGGCTAAAGAGGCATCATGAACTCATCTATGCCACCATAATGTACCCTACTGGAGACTTCTGATGTGTCCCAGCTTCTTTGTGATCTTCAAAAAAATGACAAATTGTTCCCTTCATTAATATACATGTCACACCTCACTTACCTGGCCCAGTGTACAGTGCTACCATCAAACAATCCAGGAAAATTGGCAGGTAACCCCCAAACATGACTGTATGTACTGTACCTTGAACTGCTAATGGATTTGCTCCCAGTTGGGAATTACATTCCAGACAGTGGTACAACACAACTCTTGTAGCCTAGTCCATTGAGACACCTTCAGACATCCCCAATGTTAATTATAAATACAGAGGGTACATAGATGCTATACTAAAGTTCCCACCTGGATCCAAAGCCAATGCTGCCCATATATCCAACATTCCAGGACATATCCGTAGAGACTATTTAGAGGGGCAACTTACTCACCAGGTGTAAAATCACTAACATAAAGATAGAAGAATCCACTGAAACTAAAGAAAATGATAACTTTCCAGCAATATGACCCCTCCCAAAAACTAAATCAATGACGTTCATGGCAAAGAATTAAAAAGAATAATTTTTGAGAATACAAAACATGTCAGGTGTGATGTCTTTAATCATGCCTTTAATCCCAGAACTCAAAGAATTAAAAAAAATAATTTTTAAGAATACAAAACATGTCAGGTGTGATGCCTTTATTCATGCCTTTAATCCCAGAACTCAGGAGGCAGGGGCAAATGTATCTCTATGAAATTGAGGCCAACTTAGTCTATATAGCAAGTTCCAGGATAGCTGGGGCTACTGGGAGAATCCATCTCAACAACAAGACAAACAAACAAACAAACGACAACAACAACTAAAGAGTACAAAACAATTCAGTGAAAATACAGGAAGACAAGTCACAATGTGAATGAGAAATTTAGCAAAGAAATTAAAATCTTAAAAGAGGGCAATCAGAAATCTTATAGCTGAAGAATTCAATAAATAAAACAGAAATGCAACCAATAGCCTTAAGAGCAGAACTGATTTAATAGAATTTCTGAGTTTAAAGACAAAAATTTTGAAATTATCAAGTAAGATTTAAATAGAGGAAAGGAGACATTAGAAGAGGACAGGGAGTAGGGAAATGAAGAGGAAGAAGAAAGAATAAAAGAAAGTCTAAATTTCAGAATAAAGAAACTTGTTAAGAATTATGGAACACCATTATGTAAACAGATGCTTGCATTATCCCAGAAGGAGAAGAGAAAGTAAAAGAAATAGAAAACCCATTCAAGAAAGGACTTTCTAAAATGTTCATTTCTTAGAATACTTTAGGGGATACCCAGGTTCATTAATCCCAAAGGCTTTAATGATTTAGCCTGAAAATAATCTTGTCTGAATCACATTATAGTCAAAACTATCAAGATTACAATACAAAGAATTTTGTAACTAGCAAGAAATAAGTATTTATAGACTTCTCAGTGAAAACTTTTAGCCCTTTTAGAGAATTAGAGGATATATTCAAAATCCTACAATGAAAGTAACAAAGACAATCCAAAGACTGTAGTCAGTGAGTCTATCCTTTAGAAATTAGGGAGAAATACTTTCCAAGACAAAGAAAAACTGAAGCAAATCATTGCTGTTATATAGGCCCTCAGGACCTCACAAAGGATTCCTACATCAGAACTGAAAAGAGGCTAATACTATCTTGAGAACACAGGATAGCATATAATTCAAAGGTAAAGGGAAAAAGAGAAGAAAACTAAATCTTTCTTTTGGCCCTAAGTAAGTATAGTTTATTTATTGTTGTTCATATTTTAAATATAATAGTTTACTAATTCTTTGAGAATTCCATACATGAATACAACATATTCTGTTTATATTCATCCCCCTCCTGCCCCTAACTCTTCCCAAATCCACCCCCAATCTCCTTAGGCAACCCAAAACTTAATTTCCTCCTTCTTAATATCAAAGCAAGGAGCTGGAGAGATGGTTCGATGGTTAAGAGCACTGGCTGCTCTTTCAGAGGACCCAGCTTCAATTCCTAGCACCTACATAGTGGCTAACAACTGTCCGTAACTCCAGTTCCAGGGGATCTGATGCCCTCTTCTGACATCTGTAGGCAATGGAAGACAGGTGCACCTACTTACATGCAGGCAACACATCCATACACTTAAAGAAATAAATAAAACATTTTTAAAATATTAAATAAAAACAAAGCTAAGCCTTTAATCCCAGCATTCAGGAGGCAGAGGCAGGTGGATCTCTGTGGATTCAAGGCCACCCTGGTCTACATAGTGAGTTTCAAGCCATCTGGGGCTAGGGAAGACCCTGTCTCAAAAACACTAAACACTCTTCTCTTTCTGTGTGGGCTTAAGCATCCAAAAGGAAAGTATAACCAGAAATAAATAATCAGTGAGGTCTGAGAAATTGTACTTCAGATATAAAACTTGAGAATCCTCCAAACCTTCAATGCCAGATGGGGACTACTAAGATATCCAGCTTGGGGACTGAGTGGCTACTGGGATTTCAGCCTCCTCAGAGTGTAGACTGCCATTGTTGGACTACCCAGGCTGTGTGATGGAGGCCAGTGCAGGAAGATCAAGACAGGACACATGCTTGCTGGGCCTCATTTGGGGGACTATGGGGGCGGGGGGACTCCAGTGTAGAGCACTGGGGCAGGATTGATGGTTGTTTGGGTTTGCCTAGGAGGAACTTTCAAGCACTTCCTTGGGGAAAACATGACATCTTTTGTTTAAAAAAAAAAAAAGTTTATATTTAACAGTGAAAAATATTTTCTGAAATAATATTTTCTCTCTTTATTGATACATGCTACAACCATTCATAATTTATCCTATGTAATCCTATGGTGTGTTCTATGATATAGGAATATTAATATTCATATTCTAAAAAAAGAGAATGTAAAGTTATATTTCTTTTTACCTGCATGCAACTTTACTGTTAAAATGCAAATCTCTAAATGAGCTATCGAACTAACCTATAGTTTATTTTCAGATTTTGTAATTTTGATTTATGTGTGGAGTTTATATATGCATATTTTGGAATAATTTAAGATCAAAGGGAACAAAAAGAGAGAGAAAAAACAGTAAACTTGTGCATTGAAGGGGTTATAAAAGACTGAGAAAAAGATGCAAGACAGGACTTGTGTATGATAGAATCCATGAGCTCTGATGGGGGGATGTGTGAGGAGTGGGAATGAGTCTAAATTTGATTAACAAATGTTGTATGAAATGTGCTCAATTAAAATTAAAAGTTAAACAAAAAATTATTCTGTAAGGAAGCTAGCCTCTTTTTCAGTATAATATTTCCTTGTAACACTATAAATGATGTTCAATAAATATTTGTCAAAAAGAAAAAATCATTTGATATTCCATATATTATAACCTAGGCTCATTGACACCCTACTAAATTTTAGGTATGGTGTTAAGAAATTGCAACCAGCCAGGCATGGTGGCACACGCCTTTAATCCTAGCACTAGGGAGGCAGAGGCAGAGGCAGGCGGATCTTTGTGAATTCAAGGCCAACCTGGTCTACAGAGTGAGTTCCAGGACAGCTGGGGCTACAGGGAGACCCTGTCTAGAAAGACCAAAAAAAAAAAAAACAAAGAAAGAAATTAAGAAATTGCAACCTCTACTTTCGGGATTCTTAGAACCTAGTCACTGTCTTGTAAGAAAGTCCACAAAGCCCACATAGGAATCAAACAGACAGAACTTAAGGTCCCTAGTTCAGCCTCAGGTGGTCTTGCAGAGAACAGCCAACACAAATTTGTCAACCACAAGTGATCCAGCTTGGAATCAATTCTCCATCTTCTAATCAAAGAACTTAAGCTACTGCTGCAAGGAACAAAGCTAAGTACTTGAACACTTTGTACCCAATTGGTGGCAAAGTTTGAGGAGGTCTTAGGAGGTGTGGCCTTGCCAGAGGAAAAACATCACTGAGTGTGGGTTTAGAGAGTATATAGCCATGCCCACTCCAATGTGGCACTCTCTGCTTCCTGTGCCTGCCTCAAGATGTGAGTGATTAGCTTTCTGCTCCAGCTCCCTTCTGCCATATCTCCCCACAGTGATGGACTCTAATCCCTGGGGAACTGGAAACACAATAAATTCTTCCTTCTATAACAACAACAACAACAACAACAACAACAACAAAAGAAAACCACTAAACACATACACACAAACACACACAAAAAATTCTATTTGTGCTGGTTATAGAGCTGTCAACTGGAACATGGCCAAGCTACCAGGAACCACACCTTAAAGAAACTGATTTTCTCTCTGCCACTCTACCAGTAGCCATCAACTGCCAATAGCTCTTCAGTAGGAGCTTATGAGCCCTCCCTGCTTCATTTAAGGTTAACCGGTTTCATCTTGTGCAGGTTGTATGTAGGGAACCACAGCTGCTGTGAGTTCATGAATGCAGCGGTCCTATAATGTCCAGAAGACATTGTTCCACCCCAGTCCTTCCCAACCTTTGGTTCTTGGACTCTTTCCTCCCCCTATTCTTCCATGATCCCTGAACCTTGTTGGGGAGGGGTATACAGAAAATCAAGATGAGCAATTAAAAAAGGAAAAAATTAACAAGTAATTTACAAAACAATCAGAAAAAGATTAACAGAATGACAGAAGTTTGTCAACTCATCAACAATGATCTTGAATGTAAAGGGATAGAATTCCTCAGTTAAAATATATAAACCAGCCAAGTGGAACAAAGCCTAAGTCAAACCAGATGCTGTCTACATGGAACACCTGCCCAAAAAGTGAGAGAATGGAAAAAGAAATACCATGCAGACAGAGCCTCAATGTGAGCACAACTGCCTATATTTATATGACAAAACTAATCATTAAAGAAAAATATCTAAAAGGAGACCAAGAGAGTTACTGCGATATTACAAATTAAGTTAATCAAAATAATTATAACTAATTTTGAATGAGTACTAGAGCACTTAATTATATAAAGCAAGTATTATTAGATCTAAAATGATATAGCCTAATAAAATTTGCACGCTCTACTTTTATCAATGGAATCAATGGACAGATAATATAGGCAAAAATTGACAAAGAAGAAATATCAGAGTTAAGCTGCAATGTAGAATAGATCTAACATATATTTGCAGAACATTTCCACTAGCGGGGACAGAACACTCTTATCATAGCATGGAATATTATCCAAGATGGACCACATGTTAGACTACAAAACAAATCCCAGCCATTTTATCAAAGTTGAAATCAAATATGTATCTTCCTTGAAAGCAATGTAATAAAATTAGGAATAAGAAAAGTCAAAATTATACAAGTACAGCCATGCATGGTGACACACGCCTTTAATCCTAGCACTTGGGAGTCAGAGGCAAGCGGATCTTTGTGAGTTCAAGGCCAGCCTGGTCTACAGAGTGAATTTCAGGACAGCTGGGGCTATGGAGAGACCCTGTCTTAAAAAGACCAAAAAATATATGTATATATACAAGCACTTGGAAATCAAACATTAACCATTGTTTTGAATGAGGAAAGGGTGAATGAAGAAATCAAAAGGGTAGTTCAAAAGCTTCTGAAGCAAACGAAAAAGATGTAACATCATAGAAAGACTTACAGTATACAGGAAAAGCAGCATGAATAGTGGTTTAGAGCAATAAGCACCTTCATCAAAAATCCAAAATATCTCTAATAGGGAAGTGGGCAAGGAACCATAGCTAGCCCTAGCTGAGGCTCTATGGGCAATGGCAGCTGCTTAGAGAAGAGAAGTTTTCTTTAAGGGCATGATGTCAGCTAAGGGGACCATGTTCCAGGGAATGGACCCACATCCAACAGCATTTGGGAAACACAAATTAGACTCAATAGGCCTTAAAAAGATAAAAGGACATAAAGTCTAAGGGTGGTAAGGTAGGGGTCTAAATGTATGACATTATATAAACTTATGTGATATTTGTACATATACATATGCATCTTTATAATTTCATAATGAATATCCAGTGTAACAATGGGTTACTGTTTCTTTATAAAGAATGATTATTTAAAATTGATGAACTACTAGCTACATTAAGCAAGAAAGGTAGCAAGAAGAGGGAGCTGGAGACATGGCTCAGTGATTAAGAACACTGACTCTTCTTACAGAAGACCTGGCTTCAAATCCCAGCACCAACATGGGAGCTAACAACCATCCATAACCCTAGCTCTAGGGGATCCAATGCATTCTTCCAGCCTTCATGGGCATTAAACAACACAGGTGGGCTTACAGACATGTAGGCAATACATTCACACATAAAATAATAAATACATTTTTAAAAAGAAGAGAAGAAGAAGCAACTTAAAAAAATCAGAGAATAGGGCTGGAGAGATGGCCTAGCGGTTAAGAGCGCCGACCGCTCTTGCAGAGGACCCGGGTTCGATCCCCAGCACCCACATGGCGGCCGAGAACCGTCTGAAACTCCAACTCCAGGAGAACTCCAGTTCCAGGGGAATCCGACGCCCTCTTCTGATCTCCGCGGCATTGCACGACACGGGTGCACAGACCTGCATGCAGACAGTACATTGATACACATACAGAAATAAATAAAATTAAAAAAAAATAAATAAAGTACATATTTAAAAAAAATCAGAGAATAGAAAGAGAAATTTAAACTAATGGTACAGGAGTACAAAATATCATTTTGGGCCATTACAAAAGATTATATGCAAACAAAGTGGAAAACATGAAAGAGACCTAAAGTTTTCTGGACACATATAAGCTACCAAAATGGAAACATGAAGATGAAGACATTTGAAAGAGCCAGTAACCATTTATGAGAATACCAATAAAAAGTTTCTCAGAAAGGGATAGAGAGATTGTTCAGAGTTTAAGAGCCCTGGCTGCTCTTGCGGAAGTCCCAGGTTTAGTTCCCAGCACCCACATTACAGCTAACAACTGTCTGTAACTCCAGTTCCAGGGGATCCGACACTGTCTTCTGACTTCCTTGGGCATTATATAAAATGGATGCACTAACATACTTGCAGGCAATACATTCCTACACATAAAAAGGTGGCGCACGCCTTTAATCCTAGCACTCGGGAGGCAGAGGCAGGCAGATCTTTGTGAGTTCAAGGCGACCCTGGACTACAGAGTGAGTTATAGGTCAGCTGGGGCTACAGGGAGACTCTGTCTTGAAAAGACCAAAATAATAATAATAATAATAATAATAATAATAATAAATAAATAAATAAATAAATGTTTTGCAGTGAACACACACCAGCTAGTAGGAAAGCTTCACTGATAAAATTTACAAAACTTAAAAAAAAATTTATTTATTTTATTTTTATTTTTAAATTTTCTTTTCACTAAATTTTTATGTTTCATACATAATTTTTCAGTAACTCTTAACCACCATTATAACCACTCCCCCCGTGGCACTCTCCCACAATCCACCCCTTCCCTCCCCCTTGGTCCACACCTTCTGTCACTTGTACTAGGGCCCATCATGCCAAATTACTCTCCCATCTCACTCCTAAACTGTAGTTATCCTGTCCAGAGTCTCTTTCCTAGGAGCTAATATTATTTCTTGGTGAACAACTGTAAAATATTGCAAGTTACCATTTTTTGGAGACCAGCACTGCTCTCACTCTAAAAAGAGAAGGATACACAACAGTATAACTAAAGACAGCTAAAATCCATATCCCTGATGAATATGGTGCAAAAATTATCAACAAAATACTAGTAAATTGAGTATAATATAAAATAAAAAGACTTCGTAACAAAATCAAATGTGCTTTGTCTGAGAGATCCAGGGCCAGTTTAATACCCACAAATCAATTCATGCACCATATTGGATCAATAGTATAAACAATAACAATTATCATTGCCCCAATAGATGTAGAAAAAGAATTTGAAGTAGTAAATATCCTTTCGTTATTTTAAAATAAACACCAAAAATATCAGGTATGGAACTTCTCTACATACAGTAATAACAATCTCACACACAGTGTAAAAAAATTCACAATAAAAAAAATCATAGTAAATAGGAGGAAAGCCGAAGTTGTTGCTCTAAGATCAGGAACAAGACAAGGATACCCATCCTCACCACCCTTATTCAGTGTAGCATTGGGAGTTTTAAGTAGAAAAGTAAAATAAAAAGAAATGAAGGACATCAAAATAGAAAAAAAGGAGTCAAATTATTTATGTTTAACATGAGGTGATTATATAGAAGAACCTGTCTCCAACACCCCCCACATTGAAACTATTCTTTAAGGATACAGCATACAAAAGCATCATAACAATAAGTGATATATCTGTATTGATTTAATAAGATGGCTAGGAAAGAAATCAAAGAAGCAATGCCATTGTCAATAGTTACAAAAGTTACTTGAGGGTAAATTGAGCCAAGGAATTCAATATCTACTAAGAAATATATACTGATAAGAGATATAAATAAAGGCACACAATAAATGGAAAGACATTCCATGTTCAATGACTCAAAGAATTAAAATTATTAAAAATATACATATAAAATTTGTCATAGGGTGGAGTTAGCCACACTCCACAGAGCACAAGACCACCATGAACCCTGCTGGGGGAGTGGACTTCACGCCTGTCCTGCAGAACACCAACCTGCAAAACACCAGCCTAGGGAAGTGGTGGTGCAGAGGATCTAGCTGTGCAGCCAACGTTGAGGCACCAGAACCCAAAGAAACAAATAAACAAACAAATCCACATGCCAAAGACGCAAGATACACACACACACACACACACACACACACACACACACACAAAACCAACATGGGAAAAGCTCATAATAAATCCACATCAAACTCTACCAACCCTATAGAAGACTCCTACAATGAGATATCCCTGGAAGGAAACCAAGACATGGACCTTAGAAAAACAATTGTGGACATGTTCAAAGAAATTAGAGAAATAAGGGAAGAGAATGAAAATCTCAAGAAGTACCAAGAGGGTGATAATGACAATCATTGGAAAGAACTAAGGGCAGAGATTGAAAAACTCAAGAAGGACCTAGAGGGAGATAATGACAAACATTGGAAAGAACTAAAGGGAGAAAATGACAAACTCCAGAAGGAAGTGGAAACGCTGAAAAGATCCCAGACTGAAAGGGAAAAAGAAAATGACCAAGGAACCAAGGACCTACAAGATGAGAATGACAGGCTCCAGAAAGAAGTGGAAACACTAAAGAAATCACAGGATGAAATGAAAAAGGAAATTTAACATTTATCCAATCAACAGGAAAGGGTGGGAAAAAGCCTCAGAAGCAGAATGGAAGAAGCAGAAAACAGAATTTCAGACCTGCAAGATAACATGGTCCAATAGAATGCTCAAATAAAGATTACGAAAAGTTTAAAAAAACCCGAGTGGAACAACCAGGAAATGTGGGACACTATGAAAAAGCAAAACCTCCACATCATAGGGATAGAGGAAGGAAAAAAATCCCAAGACAACACTACTGACCAGATCTTCAACAGGATAATAGAAGAAATATTCCTCAAACTGAAAAAAAGATAAACCCATATGAATATAAGAAGCATATAGAACACCAGAGAGACAAGATCAGAAAAGGAATTCCCTACGCCACATAATCATTAAAACACTAGATGCTCAAAACGAAGACAAAATACTGAAAACCACAAGAGAAAAACAACAAGTTACATATAAGGGGAAACCCATCAGAACTACACTGACTTCTCGGCACAAACTATGAAAGCTAGAATAATGTGGACCAAAGTATTCCGAGTACTAAATGACTTTAGATGCCAACCCAGACTAATATGCCCAGTAAAAATGTCAATCATAGTTGAAGGTGAAAGAAGAATCTTTCATGACATGAACAAGATGAAAGAATACATGCCAAAGAAACAAACACTTCAGAAAATCCTGGAAGCAATCCAAAGAACAGAGGAAAGAAGCAACTATCCCTAAGCAATTAAAGAGAGAAAGCAACAAAATCATAACAGAGTAAATATAAACCTAGACCAAGAATGCAAACAAAAATAAGTTAGAAGAAGCAACATAAATCTCTCAATAATAACCTTAAATACTAATGCTCTAAACCCCCCAATCAAAAGGCATAGACTAGGAGAATGGATTAGGAAACCGAAACCTTCTATATGCTGTCTACAAGAAACCCATCTTGCCCTCAAGGACAGACACCACCTTAGATTGAAAGGATGGAAAAAAAATATTCCAAGCAAATGGTACCAAGAAACAAGCTGGAGTGGCTATTCTAATATCAGACAAAATAGATCTCAAAGTAAAATTAATCAGAAGAGACAAAGAGTATATCCTTGTCAAAGGAACAATGAACCATGAAGTCTTCACAATCCTAAATATCTATGCACCAAACTCTGGTGCACCTAACTTTATAAACACAATGCTGCAGGATCTCAAGAAACAGATTAATTCTAACACACTAATAGTGGGAGACAACACCCCACTGAGCCCCTTGGATAGATCAAAAGGACAAAAAATAAACAGTGAGACATCAGAATTGAACAATATAGTGCACCAAATGGACTGCACAGACATCCACAGAATATTCCACCCAAATACCAGAGAATATACTTTCTACTCAGCACCCCGAGGAACATTCTCCAAAACTGACCACATACTGGGGCACAAAAGGAAACTCAATAAATACCAAAGGATAGAAATCATTCCATGCATTCTATCAGACCACAGCACAATAAAGCTCAATATGAACCCCAGAACAAGTCCAACTAGCTACAAGAACACATGGAGATTAAACAACACAATCCTGAACAATGAATGGGTCAGGGAAGAAATAGTGAAATAAAAATATTCATGGAACTGAAAGAAAAAGACAATACAACACAACAAAACCTGCAGGATACTTTAAATGCAGTCTTGAGAGGGAAATTTATAGCCCTAAGTGCCCACATAAAAAAAACAGGGAACAAATAAACGACCTAACACTGCAGCTAAAAACACTTGAGAGACAACAACAAATGAACCCTAAACCTAACAGACAGGAAGAAATAACAAAAATCAGAGCAGAAATCAATGAAATAGAAACAAGGAAAAAACGACATAAAATCAATGAACCCAAAAGCTGGTTCTTTGAAAAAATAAATGACATAGACAGACCTCTAGCCCAGTTAACCAAAAAAAGAGAGAGGAACTCCAAATCAATAGTATTCATGATGAAATGGGAAGCATCACAACAGACAAAGAAAAGATCCTGACAATCATACAGGAATACTTCAAAAATCTATACTCCACTAAATTTGAAAACCTAAGACAAATGGATGAATATCTGAAATCAACAAACTTTAACCAAGAAGAGATTGACAGTTTAAACAGACCCATAATATTTGAGGAAATTGAAGATGTAATTAAAAACCTCCCAACTAAAAAAGCCCTGGTCCAGATGGTTTCACAGCAGAATTCTATAAAACATTTAAAGAGGTCCTACAACCATTGCTACTCAAACTGTTTAGAAGGATACAAACAGAGGGAATTCTCCCTCTGTTGAATGAAGCCAGCAGCACTCTAATTACAAAGCCAGGCAAAGGTGTGAGCAAATAGAAAGCTATAGACCCATCTCACTAATGAACATAGATGCAAAAATTCTCAACTAAATACTTGCAAATCACATACAGACCCACATCAAAAAGATCATCCATCATGATCAAGTTGGATTCATATCAGAGATGCAGGGATGGTACTACATACATAAATCAAAAAATATCATAAAACACATAAATGGACTGAAAGACAAAAACCACATGATCATCTCAATTGATGCAGAAAAAGCCTTTGACAAGATCCAGCATCCCTTCACGCTTAAAGTCCCTCTAGGGAATAGGACTGAAAGGAACATTCCTTAACATGATCAAAGCCATATATTGCAAACCCACTGCCAACATCATTCTAAATGGAGAAAAATTGGAACCATTTCCCTTAAAGGCGGGAACCTGGCAAGGCTGCCCTCTATCACTACTCCTCTTCAACATAGTGCTTGAAACACTTGCACCAGCAATAAGACAAGAGAAGGAAATTAAAGGAGTATTAATCTGAAAACAAGAAGTTAAGCTATCCCTTTTCACAGATGATATGATAGTTCACCTAACATATGCTAGAAACTCCTCCATAAAACTTCTAGAAATGATTAAGAGTTTTAGTAAAGTGTCGGGCTACAAAATTAACCTAGAAAAATCAGTGGCCTTTCTTTACACCAACAATAAACAAGTAGAGAAGGAATCTAAGAAGACCTTCCCTCTCATAATAGCCTCAAAAATAATAAGATACCTGGGAACAAACCTAACCAAAGATACCGAAGACCTCTACAACAAAATTTTAAACCCCTGAAGAAGAAGATTGAAAATGACATCAAAAGATGGAAAGACCTCCCGTGCTCATGGATTGGGAAAATTAATGTAGTAAAAATGTCCATTTTACCCAAATTGATATACAGATTCAATGCAATCCCAATCAAAATCCCTATGAGCTTCTTCACAGACTTGGAAAAAAAATCCTTAAATTCATATGGAAAAACGAAAGACCCCAAATACCTAAAGCAACCCTGAGTGAAAAATGCAATACAGGGAGATTACCCTCCCATACTTCAAACTATATTACAGGGCCACAGTCATAAAGACAGCCTGATACTGGCACAAAAACAGATCAGTTGACCAATGGAATAAAATTGAAGATCCAAAATTGAGCTCATACAATTTCCGCCACCTCATATTTGATAAAGTGGCAAAAACCCCTAAATGGAGGAAGGATATCATCTTCAGCAAATGGTGCTGGCAAAATTGGATCACCATCTGTAGAAGAACAAAATTAAACCCGTACCTCTCACCCCGTACAAAAATCAACTCCAAGTGGATCAAAGATCTCAACGTGAAGCCTGAAACCCTGAAGGTGATGAAAGAAAAAGTTGGCAACAACCTGCAAGACATAGGCATAGGAAAAGACTTTCTAAATCAGACACCAGCTGCACAGGAAGTAAGGTCAACAGTTGACAAATGGGACCTCATAAAACTCAAAAGCTTCTGTAAAGGGAAAATAACAATCAAGGAGGTGAAGCAAAAACCCACAGAGTGGGAAGAAATCTTTATCAGCGATACATATGACAGTGTATTAACGTCAAGAATATATAAACTATTCAAAAAACAAAGAAGAAAGACCTACCCAAAAGATGGAGTAAAGAACTGAACAGAGTCTTCACCAGTGAGGAATTAAAGATGGATGAGAAACATCTTAAAAAGTGTTCAACATCATTAATAATTAAGGAAATGCAAATTAAAACCACTCTCTCATATCATCTCACTCCAGTAAGGCTAGCTAAGTTCAAGAAAAGAAAAGACAACAGATGGTGGAGAGGTTGTGGGGAAAGGGGAACACTCATCCACTGCTGGTGGGAGTGTAAACTTGCACAACCACTATGGAAAGCAGTGTGGAGAACCCTTAAAAGACGCAGAATGAACTTGTTAAAGGCTGAGGCTAAGAACCGCAAAAAAAAAAAAAAAAAAAAAAAGACGCAGAATGAGCCTACCACTTGACCCAGTCATACCACTCCTGGGTATATACCCCAAAGACTCATTCTACTGAAAAGATACATGCATATCCATGTTTACTGCAGCTCTCTTCACAATAGCAAAGAGCTGGAACCAACCCAAATGCCCCTCAACAGACAAGTGGATGACAAAAATGTAGTACATCTACACAATGGAATACTATTCAATGGTAAAGAAAGATGGAATTATGAACTTTGCAGGAAAATGGATGGAGCTTGAAGCCACTATGCTGAGTGAAGTAACACAGTCCCAGAAAGACAGAGAATGGTTTCCCTCATTTGTGGATGCTAACACCAAATCCTCCAGGCGAAAGGCAAGCTGAATGACATTATGGTTATATTTCTGTTTATCTGAAAGCAACTATGTTGTTATAATGTGAAACTCTCAACAGGCTTTAGAATCTACCCACCAATTATTTTCAGACTCTGTAATTACTGTATGTGGGTGGAGAGTATGTATCCATATTTTAGAGTAATATAAAATTAATGAAGGAAAATGTGAATTCCTAAATATGAAAAAAAAGACTGAGAGAATGATGCAGGACAGTTATGGCAGAGTGTATGATCTGGGATGGGATGGGGTGGGATGCAGGGAAGAGAAAGGGAAATATGCCTGAACTGAATTGAAAAATGATGTATGAAATACACAAAACGTCAATAAAAAAAAGTTTAAAAAAATCAGGTAGAATCAATAAAAAAATTAGTCATAGTGTCAGTGTATTAATAGTCCTTCTAATATAACACTGGAATTGTTTGGATAAATAAAAGCACACTCCAAAAGATTTACGGAACTACAAAAGGCTTAAAAAATCACAAAGGCAGTCCTGATCAAAATGAACAATGCCAGGGGCATTGCACTAAGTGATTTCAGAACACACTGAGAATTGCTAGCAAACCCAAATACAGTGATAGTAACAAAAGCATGATGAATTGCTATTTCAGAAACAGGTTCTATAAATGGTTAATCACAATATATAAAAGTTCATGATCACAAATTATCAGAGAAATTCAAATCACAAGCCCCAGGATATACCATGTCACCCAGGCTAATGAATAGTTTCGAAAAGACAAAGACTGGCAAAGATGAGCAAAAAGAGAACTCTTATATACTGTTGGTAGTAATATAAATTGGTATGGATGTAATAGAAAACAGATGGAAATGTCATGGAATACAGTGTGAAGTTCCATTACAAAACTGTAATGAAAACCATATGATCTAGCAATCCCACTACTGGGTACAGAGTCAAAGGACATGACACCATGTCAGAGACATCTGTACTTGCATGCTTGTTGCAGCACCGGTCACAACAACTAATAGACTGATCAACTTAAGTGTCCATATTCAGATGAATGGAAAAAATCAAATATGGTATAAAACACAAGGGAGTTAAAAAATTAAAAGAATGAAATTCATCATTTCCACCAATATGGAGGACATTAAGTTAAGTGAGATATCTCAGGCACACAAATACAAATGTCACATCTTCTCTTGTACGTGAATGCCTAAAGCTAATTTTACAGTAAGGCATAAAATAACTGCTAGAAAAGGCTGGGAATTGAAAGAGTGAGAGAGGGGGTGAGTGCTGTTAGTGGGTATCCCACGGCTATTTGATATAGGCAACAATTTCTTTTTTTTAATTTTATTTATTTTCGTATGTGTACGAATGTACTGTCTGCATGCAGGTTTGTGCACCCGTGAAGTGCAATACTGCGGAGGTCAGAAGAGGGTGTCGGATTCCCCTGGAACTGGAGTTAAAGACGGTTCTCAGCTGCCATGTGGGTGCTGGGAATTGAACCCAGGTCCTCTGTAAGAGCAGTCGGTGCTCTTAACCTCTAGGCCATCTTTCCAGCCCCAGGGAACAATTTCTAATGTTTTGTAGCACAGAAAAATAATTAAGCTTATCAACAATTAATTGAACACTTAAAAATAGCTTAAAAAGAGCTGTGAATATTAATTGAAACAAAAGTTATAGACATGTCCCTTACTCTTACCATCCACATAAACATGGGCAAGTATAATGTATTTTAGTGTTCATGCCACTGTAACTGAAATTCTTTGCAGAAATAACTATTGTGCAACACTTCCAAAGTCCAACATGGTGACCCAGTGACTTTTATTGGGGGACTTACAGGAATACAGGTGAGGGATTACATAGGTACAGAAACAACTCAAAGACAGATCCATCACCAAAATCTCACCCTAGCATGTAAGACAGTCTACAAAAGCAGGAAACCTAGAGCACACGTCACAACCTGCAGGCAGCTGGACAGGTTTGAGCCTACCCTCTCCTTGCAGCTCAGTTGGTCTGAGTCTCTTCTAGGGAACACCACTTGTCAGAGAGTCTTCTGGGCACCTTGTGTACCCAACTTTCCTCCAAGATAGGAGGCTTTTACCCCACAGTAAATTGGTATACAACAATATTCAAAAAAGGAATGATTTACTTTGTCTCACAGTTTCAGAGACCTTTAGTTGTTCATTGTGGGAAGGCATAGTAGAAGAGCTCAATTTCTGGTGGCCAAAGCTGTTCACATTATGTGGATAAGAAAGCAGGACCAGGAGGCCCCTGCTTTGCCAATTTTCCATAGCCCACAGAAACAGCACCACCAACTGCAAAACAAGCAAGACAAATGCTTAAAATATGAACTCTGAGTGACATTTTTGATTCATCAATAAAATATAAAAATGTGGAAGGAACAATCATCGTCTTCAGTGGTACAGCTGCTGGTAAGTTGTTCATGCTTCAGAAAATCAACCTGCACCCATCTATGCTGACAGAAAAATTCCTAGCTGAACATTGTGTGTGTGTGTGTGTGTGTGTGTGTGTGTAAGAGTAGAATACTTACTCTTCAGAAAGATATCTTAAACATAATTTCTGACTATATTAAATAAAATTATCTCATTTGTACATGCTGACATTTATTGTAATTTAGTATATTCTTTCCTTGTAACTGACATACCAATTTCTACACACAGTTTTCATAAATTCATTTGTAGATCTTTTAATATGTTGCCTGTAGGTGTTGGTTCACTGGTTCCATGTGGATTATGAGTTGACCATAGCTTCAGGCTAGGATAATGTTTAGCCCTGTTACACAACTCCATCCTAGTAACAATTAGGTATGTTTTATAATCATATGAATTTCCCATTCTTTGGAATGTATTCAAGCACAGGAGTGGGCCAAACTATTGTCCATCTCTCTATCTTGGGACTGAATTCCTGATCCAGTTAAGGGTTCACAGTATGTGAGGGAGATCACTGCCTGAGTAGACTATGGCTTCTACACCTGTGGCACCCTTTAAGAAATAAAGAACATCCTTTAAGAAATAAAGAATTCAGGACTGCTGGTGTTCTCACCTGCTTTTAATCGCAGCATATGAGAGGCAGGGGCTATCAGATCATTGTGAGATTGAGGCCAGCCTTGTCTACACAGAAATTTATATGTCAGCCAGTGCTATAGGGAGACCCTGTTTCAAAACAAAACACAAAAAGAAATAAGAAGTCAATGACTGAGAAAACCAGGAAAACACTCTCTCTTTCTCTCTCCCCATCATTTTGCCTTTCCCTCTATTCTCTTGCCTTCAGAACTGAAAATTACAACCACATGCTTCCTAATAACTCCGAGTTGCTATGAGAGTATCAAAGAAGACAACTGATCTCTAAGGTAACAGGAGTCCAAGTCAAATAAATTCTTGTAAATTGAAGTTACAGTGAAATGGTATCTGTGTCTGGCTCTGAAGTGCAGGTGTGTTGTGCTATCTAAGAATAACAGCTTTCACTACATGTCTCTACTTAAAGCATCACGATTCAAAATATAGCCAAAGTCTTACTTGGTTCTGTTTTAACCCGCCATTGTGAAAGTGAATGACTGAAACATCAGGGAAGTCAGATGGAAAATAGAAGGAGTCCTTGAGAATGATAATTGTGTTTGTATGGGAGCTGGGCACTGAAAGCTGGAGGTCGGGGCCACGTCTTTTCCTGATGTGTTTTAAGGGATGTCAGAGCCTTCATATTGGTTAGTACCTTTTTCTTTTTCAGTAAGTTGCTCCTTCTGAGATGAAATGCAAATCAAAATAATTTATTATTCTGCTTGTTTCTTTCCTTCAGCACCCCCGTACTCACTCATTTTATCCTTTCAGTCCACCCTACGCCTATTGGCTCACCTCCAGTGATAAAAACCACAGAGGACAGAGGACCCTCAATTCTGTCATTTAGTAACTAGGAAAGTGAGAAAATCTAACTTTTGCAAGCATAATACCCACTTTGTAAAACAAGGAAATAACCCTACCATTCTAAGGGGTGGACTAAGAATGAAATGAGTTTACTAATCTGCCTTGCACTAAACATATCAGTTATTAGTATTCTATAGATTGAGGAAAACAAAGACTCATAAGCATATGAACAGTATAGATGATAAACTGGCCTAATTGACGGACACAGATGTCTAAGTTTTTAATTTTTTAATTATTTGTTATTTATTTACTTGTGTGTATGTGTGTGAAATCGCATGCTACTGTACACATGTAGATGTCAGATAAAAACTTACAACCTATAGGAATTGGTTCTCTCCTTCTTCCTTCTACCATGTAGATTCCAGGACTAGAGCTCAGGTCATTGGGCCTGATGGTAAGCATCTTATTGCTGAGCCTTCTTGCTGGCTCCAATGTCTATGTTTAGATTCATTTTTAAATACTATTTTTAGATTGTATTCTCTTCTCATTTAGATAGAATTTGGAAAATGTCTGATTCAAGAATATTAAGTGCCAACTAACTTTGGAATTGATGAAAACTATAACAGCAAAGAGCATAACAAAAGTTTAGCTACTAATTTTTTCTTTTAATTCATCAAAATGTTAAAAGTTATAATAGCTAACATTTCGCAAGTGCTTATTGTGTTCCAAGCTGGGTTTTAAGTGATTCATATATATCATCACATTAGATCATTATAATTGCCCAGTAAAATACCCTATCTAACTGATAACTTGTAAACTGAGGCTTCTACAACATCCCTGAAAGAGTCTGTCCCCACTTTGGTGAACTGTTAGACATTCAGCTGTTGTTCCATGTGGTCAGCTTGAGCCAGCACCAGCTCAGAGTGGTATCAAAGCAAGATGCAAGAGGTTTCCAGGCAACTACAACAGTAACCTTGACCTAACAGCCTCTGTACTCAAATTTTCTTACCTTCGATTCCCTCACACAAGTATTTTCTCTTTTCAAATATCTTCCTCTGGCTTTCCACAGGGTAAAAGAAGAAATAAAGCCTGTTTTCCAAGGTCAGAAGTTAGCTACCATTATTATTTGATATCCTGTTTTTTGTTGCTTCCTTAAATTTCCGCTTCTCCATTTCTTAAGCACATGAAGGTTGCATGCTTTCAGAAAGTCAATTAAAAATGTGTTCTTTTCTATTTGCTTGTCATCCTGAAAAATGTAGGCTCACCTTTGAGAAACATGGTTTTTGAGAAGCCGGGGTTGAGAATCTCTGTTCTCAGTTCTGTTGTCAGAGGAAGAATCTTGCTTCCTTTTCACTGGGCCACTTCAAGCAGCAGCCACTGTGGATGGAGTCAAGCATCCAGAGCAAGGAGGTTCCTTGTTCCTGATGCTGCCTCTTCCTGCAGGTAAAATGAGAAACCAAATCCTTTCCTTTCTCTGCATCACTGTCCTCTCTGAACATGACATTACCTTCCACAAAAGAGCCTGGTGGTAAAGAGGGTGATTAGCTAGATAGGCCCTAACAACTGGGCTCCAGGAGACTGAAGTGAGGTGGAGGAGGGGCCCTAGCAGGCCCAGAGTCTGGTAGTTCTATCAACACTGCTGCAGCAGCAGATGAAAAGCTTCCAGAGGTGGGGGCAGGGGAGAGCCCAGACTGTAAACATCTCTTGCCTGTTGCCTAGAAGCAGTGGCAGCAAACAATCTAAAGACAGTGCCTAGATTTTCAAAATTTCCTTCCTACACAGAGCTGTTTCATTTAAAGATATGCGGCCGTTTTATAAGGTCATCATCCCACATGTGACGTGTGCCTATATCAGAATAATTTTCTAGCCACCACGTGTAATTGCTTGCATAAAGTGGTCAATTACTGTTTAACAAAACCATGTTAATGTTAGTACATTAATCCTGAGGTTTTTAAAAACCTTTTAATGCCTACTCCATATGAGGCACTTGTATTTGCAAAAATTCACAGAAATAAAATGATGATCATTTGTTTATAGGGAAATTTTCTTGATTCCTGAATGATGGGGTTTAAATATGCTATGATAGAGAACAAGAATTCTGAGCATTAAATGAGAGGAAAATGTGGTACAGGCTGCCTAGGAAGAAAGAACTATGATATATCAAACGTGGATGTAAGCTTACGCCTGTGCACGCGCGCGCACACACACACACACACACACACACACACACACAAATACACAGATCAAGAAAAGGGCACAATGGTAATAGTGGAAGATTTTAATTACCTCAGTATAGAACAGGATTACATCAAGTGGAGGAAATAAGGCTGGGTCTGGTGCCAAGCTGATTTCTAATTTAATGTGTACATCACCCAAAAAGGAAGGAAAGAATGCTAGTTTAAGATTAAATAATACTTGTAACTCAAAGGAGAGAGAGGACATAGGAAGCAGTGATTAAATCTCATTAAGCATATGATTTAATCTCAAATAGAAGCTAGAAGTATTTAGAGACAACATAGAAATTTAGGAAGGCAGAAAGTAAAATGTAGCATATAATCATTAATTCAGAAAAAGACAAACCAGTGAATCAAGGTCAGGGTAAATAGCAGGAAAGAAGCTTTTATACCACAGTGTCACCCAGAACACCAGTCTTACTCCAAAGTCATAAATTTGTTTAGCATTTAGAAGATCAAAGTGGAAAAGTAAGGTTTACAGAATGATGCAGCTAAGAAAAGCACCCCCCCCCCAATGATCCGAAAACATTTAAAGGAATAGAAAATCAAATCCTCTGTACCTGGGACAAGACTTTAAAATGAACCCAGTGTAGAACAGGAGGCAACGATGGACAGATGGGAGGGCGAACGTGTTTACAGCATTAAAACCACACAGTCCAGCAAGGCAGCCAAGACCATTAAGGGGATGAGGGTGAAGTCAGTGACGGATGAGGCTGCTGTGCTGAGAGCCCTAGCGAAACCTGCACATTTACCAAAGCAGCTGAAGGTCACATCCAGGAAACTGGGGTACATTTTCTTCAGGGGGAAATTGAATGTTAAAAGGATTTTATGATCACGCAAGAACAGATAGTTAGGCAATTAGAGCTATCTGAAGTTGACAGGGCACAGGACCCAGGTTAAGTATGTCTCCGAAATCTGAAAGAAAAACAAAGGAAACAGGAAATGCCTTTGACAGCGTTTCTTCAGGGCTTGCTTGGAAGGCTAGAAATGAAGGCTAGAAGCTGTTCTAGCACCGGCTGTTGAAAAGCAATCCTAAGAACCTTGAAAAACCTACTTAGCAGTAATCTGCACATGGTGTAAAGCAGTAGTGTGGGGCCCCTTTTGCCACTTACAGATAAGCAGAACCTGGTGAGGAATTAGTATTAGCTTAATAATTAAAAAGGATATAACATTTATGAGCAGTTCTACACAGGTGAATGTGGAAGTCATTGAGTGCATCCAAATTTCTTATTTATCATAAGATATTCCTCTAAGACTTGCTGCATTAGTGTGGTAGTAAAATAAACAAGAATAAACCTTCACTACCCCTAAACAACAACAACAACAAAATGTATGCATGTGAAACAAAAAGGAAGAATTTCACAAATTCTGGTCCTGTTATCGAATTATAGTCATCACCAACATCATCTCAGAACACTGATCTTAAACACATACACTATACAGCATTATAGGAAAGGAGACAGGGGGAGTTGTTCTATCTTAGGGACTGGCTTTTACTCTGATTCATCTGATGCCTTTTCATCATTTTCTTACCAATCATGTAGCTTTATCAATTACTTACTTAATTAATTAATTCATTGTGTGTGCTCACATGCCAAGGTAGGTATGTAAAGGTAGAGGTCAGAGGACAACTTACGGGAGTTGGTTTTCTCTTTCCAGCATGTGAGTTCCAGGGTTCAAACTCAGGCCATCGGGCTTGGCCAAAAGCATCTAATTTACCCATTGAGCCATTAAGCCAACTGTAGGTTTAAAAAAAAAAAAAGATGATCCAGTTTTTGAGTATGTGCTTAGAATGAGCACATGTTCTGAGTATGCACTTAGAATGAGCACATGTTCTGAGGATGTGCTTAGAATGAGCACATGTTCCACTTTGGGGCTCCAACTATGGTTCTTTGAAAGAAAAATAATGTGAATATTCAGAAAACTGTGGGGTTAAAATATGAGAAAGAAATTGTGTTGTTGATTTTTCAATAATCACTTAAGAATCACCCTGCTTTTACTTTTTTTCTCCTTCTTGTTTCCCACAAATGTATGTTGAATTTCCTTGAACAGATTATAAGATGATCTGTGGTCCAGCTTTCCTTGGGTCACCAGCACCAGATCTCAGATTCAGGGCTTGTTGTGAAATGGGTTGGGAGAGGAGAGAGTAGGAATAACCATTTCCACCTGCTCTTTCCACCCCAGCACCTAGAAGACTCACAAATCTGTGAATTTTCTAAACACAAGAGTTCAAATGTTGGGCAGCCAAAGAAATACACAGAATATTCAAAACACAGGCAGAAGAAAAAGCAAGAGCTTTTCTGAGTTGCTGCAGTGGGAAGCAGAATGCTGGGAAATTAAATGTGAGGGGAGAGCTCAAGATTTGGACACAACAGGAAGTTTTCTCAAAATAGAGTTAGTATGGTGGCGCACACCTTTAATCCTAGCACTTGGGAAGCAGAGGCAGGAGGATCTTTGTGAGTTCAAGGCCAGCCTGGTCTACAGAGTGAGTTCCATGACAGTAGGGGCTACAGAGAGACCCTGTCTCGAAAAGACAAAAAAAAAAAAAAAATAGAGTTAGTATGAATGAAAGTTTTGCTTTAAAAAAATGAAGAAACCTCTGCTCCTACTGGAATTTGAGTGAGGACTCATGAGCATTAGGGAAGAGCTATAGCAGCCCTCAGTTTAACTAGTCAGTAAAGGCAAAATTCTGCCGCACATTGCACACTCTCTGTTTCCACTGTATTTGAGGTCTGGTCACAAATATTTCTAGGGTTCTAGGACAGCCAGTTTGCTCCACCTTCCTCAGTGTACTGAGTCAGTTTAGTTAAGCCTGTCTGATTCCAGTGAGCTGAACAAATATTGTGATTTTTATGTTTGCCATGAAATGGAAATGATCAAGAAACTGATGCTAAAAATACAAAAGTCAGTGCTTTAAAAAAAATGACCACATCCATTTTTGACCTGTAGTTAGACATAAAATACACCTAACTATATAACATATGTCATATGATTTACTTAACATGTGATGTGATATAGAGGTATTTGTAATGTTGACCAGCAAAAGTGCTATTGTGGCAAATCTGTAAGCAGACAGAACTGATCACAAATAACTTTTATTTATTTTTTTTGGGGGGGTGTCTTTTTGAGACAGGGTCTCCCTTTAGTCCCAGCTGGCCTGGCACTCGCTTCGTAGACCAGGCTGGCCTTGAACTCACAGAAATCCGCTTGCCTCTGCCTCCTGAGTGCTGGGATTAAAGGCGTGCACCACCACACCAGGTCTTTTAACTTTTATTTTGAAAAAGGAGTATAATCCAGACTTTTAGAAAAAACTGGCATATGGTAGCTTTTATCATTGCTTATACTTCTTATTGTCATTAAGAATAATGGAACAATTGCTACCATCACATTATGTGACATGTATTAAGTGTTTAAATATATATCATCTAATTTATTTATTTTTTCTAAAATTGTGGGGGTTTGGGGGAGGAGGCAAGTCGTGTGTAGCTCAAGCTGGTCTCAAATTCACTATACACCGAGGATAAGCTTGAACTTCTGATCCTCTTGTCTCTACCCCCAACCAAGTACTGGGATTACAGAAGTGAGTCACAATGCCTGACTCTGTCTTATAGTTTATTCATCATAGAAGGTTGTGGTAGTCACCCTCACAATGAGTGCTGTTTAACTTTTCAAAGGTGTCTGGAGGTAGAATAAAGTACATCCTTGCTTCTAGTCAGTCCTTCTCTGCTTATTGATAATTTTGCACCATCTCTGATGACTTTCCTTGGTCTTTTTGCTATTGCTTCTCAGCCACCAATAGCTGTTCTATCTCTCGAAGTTTAAATTTTGTATGTGCTCAAGGAATTTATATTGTCCACCTGACTGCATTTAATAGCCAGGAAATACTTGTTTTACAGTGAGCATTTGCCTTTTATATATTCTCTCTTGATAGAAAATAGCAAACCTCCCTTTAATGCCAAGGGACCAGCTGGGCTCCATATCCTCATGGCTGGATATACCTTATTCTCAGAATTGTCTGTGGACAATCTGGATGACCTACCTGTCTCAGGAGGCTACGGAGGTGGGAGAGCAGAGCTCTGAATCCATCTGAAGTGTCCTCAGGGGTTTCCAGACTACTTAGCATCAGCATACTGAACTCTTAGCAGTAGCACATAATTTTGCAAAGACAAGTTGCAATTATTTTTGTTTTAAAACAAATCATGTTGAATATCAGAGATCCTCTGGTAATGGAACTATCTCCCTCCATCCATTGTAAAATTCTGTAATACCCATGACAAGAAGTTCTTACCATGTGTATTAGTCACTTTTCTGTTGCTGTGATAAACCACCATGACCAAGGGAACTTATAAAAGGAAGAGTTTATTTGAGCTTATGATTGATGGTTCCAGGGAATTAGAGTCCACTGTGGTGGGAAGCATGGTGGCCTGGGCTGGAGCAGCAAGCCTAGGGTCACAACTCGCAATGAGCACAGGAAGCAGAGAGAGAGAGACTGGAGTCCCCAAGGCTTATTAAACTCAATAAGCCCACCCCTGGTGATGTACTTCCTCCAGCATGGCCACACCTTTTTTTTCAACAGTTTTTTTTTTTAATTTTATTTATCTATTTATTTTTATGTGTATGAATGTACTGTCTGCATGTAGGTTTGTGCACCCGTGTCAGGCCACACCTTCTAAGACCTCCAAGAACAGTGCCACCAACTGGAGACAAAATGTCTGAATACTTAAAGCCTATGGGGGACACTCTCATTCAAACCACCACACCATGTTTGAATACTTTCTTTTTTTTATGTATATGAGTGTACTGTCTGCTTGTAGGTTGGTGCATCTGTGTCCTGCAATGCTGCAGAGGTCAGAAGAGGGTGTTGGATTCCCCTGGAACTGGAGTTAAAGACAGTTCTTAGCCGCCATGTGGGTGCTGGGAATCAAACCTGGGTCCTCTGCAAGAGCAGTCAGTGCTCTTAACCGCTGAGCCATCTCTCTAGCCCCCTTCAATACTTTCATGAAGAAAATACTCATCTCTATTTTCCACTGAATGAATCACTTCCTGTTGTGACTAGTACTAACATTTTCAGGGCTAGAAGTAAGAATTTATTCACTTATCAGAAAGCTTTAAAAGATGAAACCCCATGCTTTCTATTCTGAGCACTGCTTTATTATTAATATCAAGGTATTTGGAAACTAAAAGAGTAATCAGGAAGATGTGTTCTAAACTTGGAATAATAGAAAATACAATTACATATTATTATGAAATTTTCCCCTGGTCATAGAAAATGCCCCATGAATTATCCCTATCCAATTACACAGAGAACATTTCTAATAATGGTAATGTACAAAGTCCTTTTCTCCATCTCTGTAGAAATGATGGATAAATTCAATCGAGAGTCTCTAATCAGCCATTTATATCAGTTACCAAAAACTATAAAAAGTTAGCCAAAGTAATCAAGGATGTGATGGTGAAGAAGAACAACAGCACACTGAAAATTGACAATGGCTGCCTGGGGCCAAGATTAATGGTAGGAGATGGTGTATAAAATATATTTTTTTGAAAGAAAATGAGGATCAGAGAGTTAGGGGACAAGCGGACAAGCTAAGGTCACACTCAGAGGGAACCATATTATAAGGACATGACCTTTTCTTTACTACCCATCCATGTTCAACCTCGTTGGCCATATTTCTCAAAATAGATTACAGTTACTATACAGTGGGACCAGGAAATGTTTCCAAAAATATCTCCCAGCTAGTCACTTATAAAACAGAAAAAACATATGGAGTCTCCCTTAACAAGTAAAAATATTATTCTCTGCCAAGATGGAAAACTTTTATTCAGTTTATAATCTTTATAAATAAGTCAATGAATTAATCTATAATAAAACCATAACTTGCTGGTAGCAATTAGGGTGCTAGACCCTGGAAGATCAGAGAGTAGGTGGCAGAGTAAGGTGGGTAGAATTACTTTAAACTTAACAAGGTCAAAAAGGCAGAAATGGGAACAGGGATGTGCTGCTGACCTTTGGGCATCTACTGAGATTGCACTAGAGCATTTCTCTAGGGGGTGGGGAGGAAGAGTTACTGAGCATACTGCTTAATATGTAATAAGGGAGGCAGAGCATGAACGAGCAAACATGTGAGATCAGCTGTCCCAAAGGAAAAACAATGCTTCTAGGCTTATACTAGTTTAAACAGCCTGAATAGAAAGCAAGAGCTTCATGAAGAACTCTGAAATACTGCAACAAATATTCAGATATGTTCTTCCTTTTTATTTAACATGTTTTATTTTGTTATTTTATTTATTTATTTATTCATTTTTTTTGTCTTTTTGAGACAGGGTCTCCCTTTGGTCTTAGCTGCCCTGGAGCTCACTATGTAGACCAGGCTGGCCTTGACCTCACAGAGATCTGCCTGTCTCTGCCTCCCAAATTCTGGGATTAAAGGCACGTGCCACCACACCAGGCTATTATTTTTATTATTTTATTATTTTATGTGTCTGTATGTAGGTAGAGGCAGACCACCTGCAACTGCACTGTTTCATTTTTTTTATTTTTCTTTTGAAAAATTATGTCATTTTTTATTATTAAATGTTTAAGTTCAACAATATAAGTAACAGTAAAGTAGGAAATACTTAACAATATGGCTAAAATGCTGCATTATTGCTTGACTACCAATGAATGAGACAGGCTCTCTGAGCTATGGATTTCTTAGGTTACAGCTTGTGTCCATCATGTGAAACTGGCAGCAAAGAAAGGCCTGACAGGGAAATCAAAGGAAAAAGAAGAGTATCTCCATATGAGGGCATTCTTAGCTACATTAAAGAAAGTCACACTTCCAAGATCACAGTCAAGGAACACACCAACCTCACCCACTGGAATCTCAACATAGTGAGTAAATGGAGGGGATGTGGTCAGGAGGCTGTGATGGTCACCCTTCTTCACAAAAACAAGAAGAAACGTATCACACATTTTAGTCACTGGGCCACACCTGGCTAAACGGGAATCCTTGTAGACCCCCACAGCCCACTCCAAGCAGTCAGTTACACCCAGCTCCCAGTAATGTTTTCCAGAGCTGAAGCTCTGGTCTCCCCAGAAAACATGGTAGAATCCATCAGAATTCATAGAAGTGTCCTGAAGGTGATGTCTAAAGCTGAGTCTCCTCACATCATTAAATAGGCTCATCCTATAATGGATCACTAATACATTTTCAAAGGAAATTTCCTCTTGATATTGGTTGTATCTATTGATCAGTCCAGTGATGGGCTTGGCACTAAGCACTGGTTTCACGGGCTGGGGTACCCACAGCTGCACTGGCTCACTTCTTGTCAATGTCTGTCCCAAGTCCTGCAGCAGCTCCAGATGAGTTCCTTGACACTTTGCCAGTAGTTCTTGGTACACATCTCTTAGTTGATGCATTTTTTTCAGTCATCCTGGCTTCAGTGTTCCTTAATTTCTTTACAATCCTCTTGCCTTCTTTCTTCAGACTCTGTATGTGTTGGCTTTCTTCCTGGCAGGTGACTGGATGAAATTTCCTGTACTCGTTCCTGATTATTGTTTCATGTAGAGACACATAAGCCTTCCAAATGGGGATTATTATCGTCTCTTCTCTTAAATTCCTCTCATTTTCTTGAATCTTGTCCCATAAGGATGTCATTTGCTTTATAAGTTTCTCCCTCTGCTCCTCGACAGCCTCTTCAATGGGACGCAGCGTGTGACCTTCATGCTCCTTGGATCTGGAACAGAGCTCACACACCAACATCCTGTCTTCCTGGCAGAAGATCTTCTTTGCCTCCTTGTGAGTGTCACACAGGTTCTCCTCCGAGCTCAGGCACTTCCCAAGGCTGGCTTGTCTGGCAGTGGACACCAGCTTCTTCAGAAGAAGGTCGGTTCTGAGGTCCTTCTGCTGGGATGGTTCCCTACACACAGGGCAATAGGCAGGAGTTTGGATGCTTTCCCAGGAAAGGCAGAGACAGGCCCTACAGAAGCTGTGTGCACAGCTTATGGTGACTGGGTCTGTAAGGTAGTTCAGGCAGATGGAGCATGTGAGTTCTTCCTGGAAGGCTTGAGAGATGTCTGCCTCCATTTCTAAAGATGTGTCTTTAGCCTTCACCAACTTTTGCTGAAGGAGACTATTAGAACGCTAGGATCAATTCCTCTAGGTATGGATTCAGCAAACTTCTGGGCCTGAAGGTTTGGAAGCACACTCTGGTCTGGAGAGCAATGAATTGGAGGTTCTGGATGATCTTTATATAGTACCTGAAGACCACACCCATTTTCACCAATGATTTAATTTCTTAAGGATTCGGGGAGGTGAAATCTCTGCCAGATCAAAGACATCCTGCTCTACATAGAGAGTTCAGGACACCTGGAACTACATACCCTGACTCAAAAGGCCAAAAATAAAATTAAATAAATATGGCAAGTCACACCTTTAATCTCTTAATCCTTAATCCTAGCTATTTGGAAGCAGGGATATTTAGGGCATTTTGAATTCAAGTCAAGCCTGAGACCTTGTCTCAGAAAATAAAAAAAGGCTCAATGATTTTGGTCGGGCGTGGTGGCACACGCCTTTAATCCTAGCACTCGGGAGGCAGAGGCAGGTGGATCTTTGTGAGTTCAAGGCCAGCCTGGTCTACAGAGTGAGTTCCAAGCCAGCTGGGGCTGCAGGGAGATCAAAAAAAAAAAAAAATTCAGTAGCAACCAAACTGATGAGCCTTCCTGTCAGCAAGAACGAAACCAAACAGAAATTTCCTTATTCCAAGTCCTCTTACAGAGGCTGCCACCAAAACGTCCTACATTCATTCAGGGTGAGTATTCATACGTCACATAATCTCTTCAATTAAGTCCTTTACAGGAGTGCCAAATGGGTTAAGTTTTAGCCGATTGCAGATTCTGCTAAAATGACCACCAAGCCTGTCCATCTAGTATAAAAAGAGATTGTTTCTAGAAGGAATTGGTCTGGAGGGAACATACCTGAATATCATTAAAGCTGTATACAACAAACCCACATCCAACATCATTCGAAATGGAGCAAACCTGGAAACATTTCCATTAAAACAGGAACCAGACAGGGTTTTACTCTAGCTCTACTCCTTTTAAAAACAGTGTATGAAACACTTGGAGAGCAATTAGAAATGGTAAGGGAATTGAAGGAGTATTAAATAGAAAAGAAGCGATCAAATTATCTCTATTTGCAGATGATATGATATTATATATGAGACCCCCCTCCAAAAACCCCAGAAAACTGATAGAAATGATTAATACTTTCAGTAAAGTGACAGGTTACAAACTGAACTTCTAAAAATCAGTAGTCTTTCTATATATCAACAATAATAATCAGAAAAAAGCATATACGGAAACCTTTCCATTCATACTAGTTTCAAAAATTACATATTTAGGAATAAATCTAAACAAACACATTAAAGAAGTCTACAATAAAATTTCAAATATTTAAAGAAAGAAACGGAGGAAAACACTAGGAGATGGAAAAAATCTATATTGCTCAAGGATTGGTAGCATCAATGTTGTCAAAATGGCCATCTTACCAAAAACAATCTATAGATCCAATGGAATACAAACCAAAATACCCACAAAGATCTTCACAGAGCTACAAATAAAACATCCAAAATTTCATATGGAATCACAAACGACTCTGATAGCCCAAAAAACCTTGAGCACAAAGAAAATTGCAGTACCTCCGGTTATATTAGAAGAGATGTACTTATAAAAACACCATAGTATTGGCACAAAAATGGACCTGTAGAGTAATGGAACAGAATAGAAAACCCAAAACTGAGCACATAGAATTTCAGCCACCTGATATTTGACAAAGCTGCCAAGAATACACATTGGAGGAAAGACATCATCTTCAACAAATTATCCTGGCAGAATTGGATATCTAATTGTGAAGAATCAAATTGGATCCTTATTTTTTCCCATAATAAAACCACCTTCAAGTTGATCACAGACATGTATATAAAACCTGAAACACTTAAACTGTTAGAAGAATATATAGACAACACCCTTCAAGATGTAGGCATAGGAAAGGACTTTCTTTATTAGACATCGGTGGCAGTTCAGCAATCAATAAGTGGGACCTCATTAAGCTAGAAAGCTTCTATCTATACAGGGAAAGAAAACAACCAAGGAAGTGAAGAAGAAACCCAGTTCCCCATCTGACCAAAGATTAATATCCAGAATATACAAAGAAATTAAAACAATAGAAATAATAAGATAAATGACCCAATCGAAAGATGGGCTATAGATCTGAAGAGAGAGTTTTCAAATGAAGATATAAAAATGGTAAGAAACCAGCTGCATTGTTTTAAATAGCCTGCCTGTCCTTTGCACCTGTCTCTGGCCCTAGAGGAGAATGTCTATTATCAACTCATGACCCAAGCACCTGTTAGAGGGAGAGACAATAGTGAGTGATGTATACATGGGGCATGAAGCAGGGGTTTAGGATTGGCTGAGAGAGATAAAATCATTTTGTCTATATAAAGAATGGACTGTAAAATTAAAAAAAAATGGAATATAAACAGTAAAACGAATCTCCATGACCATCTGACAAGATTTCTGGTCAGTTATTTTCCATGCGTGTGTAAATTAAGCCCATCAGGCTTGTGTTCGAGTTTTGAGTGTTAGCAGGGTTGGTTGGAATAGGGTCCTCCTGTCAGACTACCAATCGGGGAAAATTGTATCCAGTTGCCAGCTGGGTTTTTGACTGGACAGAGGCTTGCAGGAAGCCACCAGTCTGAGAAATCTGTCCCAGGGTGTGGTCAGTTCCCAGCAGATGGAATTAATGCAGCCATAAAGGGGTGGCAGCCAGCTCCCTAAGGCCAAGGGTCTGCATCAGGCAAATAGCCGGGCAAGACCTGGTTGTGGGGTGGTAGTCATCACAGCCAGCTGGCTTGCTGTGTTTGGCACCAGCTCCCACAAGAAGCCTCTGGTGGCTCCTCCCCCTGTTCCCTTTTAATCCAGCAGACACAGTTTGTCTCTGAGTCTCTGAGTGTGGGAGAGTGTGGACCACATATGAGTGCATTGGTTGCATGGATGTAAGTTCATTCATGTCACACAATGCCCAAGGAGGTCAGAAGAGGGTGTCGGCTCCCTTTGAATTGGAGTTATAGACAGTTGTTAGCCACCATGTGGGTTCTGGGAACTGAACCCAAGTCCTCTGCAAGAGCAGCCAGTGCTCTTAACTGCTGAGCTATCTTTCCAGTCCCCCACCCACACACCTTTTTCTTTTTTTACTTAAAAGCACTAATGGTCATTTGATCAATTTTCCACACATAGTGGAAGAGCTGGATTTGGGTCATGAATGGAATGGTACATAGCCATAAAGCAGAAAACAGGTTGCAGTTATGGGGCTGGAGAAATGGCCTAGCAGTTAAGAGCACGGACTGCTCTTGCAGAGGACCCAGGTTTGATCCCCAGCACCCACATGGGAGCTAAGAACCGTCTGTAACTCCAATTCCAGGAGAACTCCAGTTCCGGGGAATCCGAGACCCTCTTCTGACCTCCGTGGCATTGCACGACACGGGTGCACAAACCTACATGCAGACAGTACACTCATACACATACAAAAATAAATAATTTTTTTTTAATTAAAAAAAAAAAGGTTGCAGTTGTACCTCATCTCCTCCTCGTCCAGAGCTCTCTGTGAAGGCCATGAAGAACTATCCTCCCACTGGGTAGCTGTCTGCCTGTCTGTTTTTAATTGATTTTGAATAGAAAGAAAATTGACCTGAGGTCAGTTTCATGAGTGACTTAGCTTGCTGGTCAGGAGGATAAAACAAACCTGAGTCTAAAGCCAGGGAAAAGCAGTTTAAGGAAAGAACAGCCTGGGGCAAGTAGTTGTGAACACTAAGTATTAGGATGACTCTTCAGAGAAATAGCCACTAAGAATAGGATGATTATTTGACCAGGGGATAATTTGACCAACAAGCATCAACCAAAATTTCTCTTTGGTGACTGAAGCAAAGACAGTAAGTACAGTAAAAGAGGTGGATGACATACATGGGGCCAAGTGCAACAAGCTTCTCCCCACAAAGGTTGAGCTTGTTAATAACACTCAAAATGCCTAGCCTTCCCATGATCAAATTTAAGGCTGAATCCCCCACAATGCTTTGTGGATACTAAGAAATCTGGTGTCATTGTAAGTCTTACCTTTTATATCAGGCAAAGGACAGTGTTTCATCAGGACTTTGACTGCTGTGTATTTGGGTATGCTTTCTCTTACCTGCCTAGATTGGCAGCCTGGTACCTGCCAGGGACTTCCAGAATCTCTGAGTAAATGACATGGGATTCTATATTCATTTGACTTACAATATTGTATAGAACTAAGGGAGTCAATTTATGGCAATTGGAAAATGACAATAGGCACATGATCATGAGATTCCTAAGTCTCATCATATGTCATGTCTTCCAGAAACTGTAGTACTTATCGTGTTAGAATAGTGTCTTGAAAGTTTAGCTCAATCATGATTTGGAGGTGATTACTTACAAGTACAGGTAGTGGGGACTAGAGAGAAGGCTCAGCGGTTGAGAGCACCGACTGCTCTTGCAGAGGACCCAGGTTCAATTCCCAGCACCCACATGGTGGCTAAGAACTGTCTTTAACTCCAGTTCCAGGGGAATCCAACACCCTCTTCTGACCTCCGCAATATTGCATGACACGGTTGCACCAACCTACATGCAGACAATATACTCATACACATAAAAATAATAAAAAAGCACAGGTAGTATTAAGACATGGTATATGCATGCTTTAAGCCAACAGGTATTATAGGGAGCCACATACCAAATTACTGTACTATACGGATCCAAGAAATGAGTAGAAGCAGGAACAGTTATGCTTTCTATCCATTCTGTTCACCTGCTGGGGTAACTTGAACTTTGTATCTCTGAAACTTTATTCTACCACTTCCATCCCACAGCTTCTGTGAGGATTGGATGTTATCAGTTCACAGCTGTCCTTTTATTTAGTTAAACAGAAGCTACAACACCTATGTATCCATGTTCTCCACTGGGGAGGGCAGAGCTTGACCAATGAATGACTGACATTACTGATTTCTTGAATTAGCTTTGTGAGATTGTAACAATATTAGGCTGCATTGCTGTGAGTTGCTAGCTGAGTTGCTCCAAACACTTGTACAAACCTTAGTCTGCTGAAATCCCTTCAGTGATATTCTCAGAAAGCTCACCCTACATGCCATGTCAGCTGTATCTCTCCAAACTACATTTTTCATCATGTCCTTTTAAGATTCCAGGTGATGATTGTTATGGATTTAATTGTTCTCTCCCCAAATTCATATGTTCAAGTCATAACACTGAAGACCTCATGTTATTGGGTTTGAAAACAGAACCTTTAACAAGTCAATTATGCTTAAATTAAGATAGTTGGGAGGACTCCAATCCATATGACTGATATTCTTATTTGAGCACCATATACCAGAGAAACACATGCACAGTGGAAAGGCCCTATAATGATACAGCAGGGAGACAGCCATCTGCAATCTGAGGAAAGAAGCTTCAGAGGAAACCAAACTTCTCAACACCTGGATGTTGGAGTCCCACCCTCCAGAACCCTGAAAAATAAATATGATTATTCAGACATCCATTTGTGTGGGACTACATTATAGCAGCTCTGACAAACTCAGGAGTTTGTTTAATTCTTATCATATTAAGACAGATTACTGGGGCTGGAGAGATGGCCTAGCNAAAGCTTCTATCTATACAGGGAAAGAAAACAACCAAGGAAGTGAAGAAGAAACCCAGTTCCCCATCTGACCAAAGATTAATATCCAGAATATACAAAGAAATTAAAACAATAGAAATAATAAGATAAATGACCCAATCGAAAGATGGGCTATAGATCTGAAGAGAGAGTTTTCAAATGAAGATATAAAAATGGTAAGAAACCAGCTGCATTGTTTTAAATAGCCTGCCTGTCCTTTGCACCTGTCTCTGGCCCTAGAGGAGAATGTCTATTATCAACTCATGACCCAAGCACCTGTTAGAGGGAGAGACAATAGTGAGTGATGTATACATGGGGCATGAAGCAGGGGTTTAGGATTGGCTGAGAGAGATAAAATCATTTTGTCTATATAAAGAATGGACTGTAAAATTAAAAAAAAATGGAATATAAACAGTAAAACGAATCTCCATGACCATCTGACAAGATTTCTGGTCAGTTATTTTCCATGCGTGTGTAAATTAAGCCCATCAGGCTTGTGTTCGAGTTTTGAGTGTTAGCAGGGTTGGTTGGAATAGGGTCCTCCTGTCAGACTACCAATCGGGGAAAATTGTATCCAGTTGCCAGCTGGGTTTTTGACTGGACAGAGGCTTGCAGGAAGCCACCAGTCTGAGAAATCTGTCCCAGGGTGTGGTCAGTTCCCAGCAGATGGAATTAATGCAGCCATAAAGGGGTGGCAGCCAGCTCCCTAAGGCCAAGGGTCTGCATCAGGCAAATAGCCGGGCAAGACCTGGTTGTGGGGTGGTAGTCATCACAGCCAGCTGGCTTGCTGTGTTTGGCACCAGCTCCCACAAGAAGCCTCTGGTGGCTCCTCCCCCTGTTCCCTTTTAATCCAGCAGACACAGTTTGTCTCTGAGTCTCTGAGTGTGGGAGAGTGTGGACCACATATGAGTGCATTGGTTGCATGGATGTAAGTTCATTCATGTCACACAATGCCCAAGGAGGTCAGAAGAGGGTGTCGGCTCCCTTTGAATTGGAGTTATAGACAGTTGTTAGCCACCATGTGGGTTCTGGGAACTGAACCCAAGTCCTCTGCAAGAGCAGCCAGTGCTCTTAACTGCTGAGCTATCTTTCCAGTCCCCCACCCACACACCTTTTTCTTTTTTTACTTAAAAGCACTAATGGTCATTTGATCAATTTTCCACACATAGTGGAAGAGCTGGATTTGGGTCATGAATGGAATGGTACATAGCCATAAAGCAGAAAACAGGTTGCAGTTATGGGGCTGGAGAAATGGCCTAGCGGTTAAGAGCACGGACTGCTCTTGCAGAGGACCCAGGTTTGATCCCCAGCACCCACATGGGAGCTAAGAACCGTCTGTAACTCCAATTCCAGGAGAACTCCAGTTCCGGGGAATCCGAGACCCTCTTCTGACCTCCGTGGCATTGCACGACACGGGTGCACAAACCTACATGCAGACAGTACACTCATACACATACAAAAATAAATAATTTTTTTTTAATTAAAAAAAAAAGGTTGCAGTTGTACCTCATCTCCTCCTCGTCCAGAGCTCTCTGTGAAGGCCATGAAGAACTATCCTCCCACTGGGTAGCTGTCTGCCTGTCTGTTTTTAATTGATTTTGAATAGAAAGAAAATTGACCTGAGGTCAGTTTCATGAGTGACTTAGCTTGCTGGTCAGGAGGATAAAACAAACCTGAGTCTAAAGCCAGGGAAAAGCAGTTTAAGGAAAGAACAGCCTGGGGCAAGTAGTTGTGAACACTAAGTATTAGGATGACTCTTCAGAGAAATAGCCACTAAGAATAGGATGATTATTTGACCAGGGGATAATTTGACCAACAAGCATCAACCAAAATTTCTCTTTGGTGACTGAAGCAAAGACAGTAAGTACAGTAAAAGAGGTGGATGACATACATGGGGCCAAGTGCAACAAGCTTCTCCCCACAAAGGTTGAGCTTGTTAATAACACTCAAAATGCCTAGCCTTCCCATGATCAAATTTAAGGCTGAATCCCCCACAATGCTTTGTGGATACTAAGAAATCTGGTGTCATTGTAAGTCTTACCTTTTATATCAGGCAAAGGACAGTGTTTCATCAGGACTTTGACTGCTGTGTATTTGGGTATGCTTTCTCTTACCTGCCTAGATTGGCAGCCTGGTACCTGCCAGGGACTTCCAGAATCTCTGAGTAAATGACATGGGATTCTATATTCATTTGACTTACAATATTGTATAGAACTAAGGGAGTCAATTTATGGCAATTGGAAAATGACAATAGGCACATGATCATGAGATTCCTAAGTCTCATCATATGTCATGTCTTCCAGAAACTGTAGTACTTATCGTGTTAGAATAGTGTCTTGAAAGTTTAGCTCAATCATGATTTGGAGGTGATTACTTACAAGTACAGGTAGTGGGGACTAGAGAGAAGGCTCAGCGGTTGAGAGCACCGACTGCTCTTGCAGAGGACCCAGGTTCAATTCCCAGCACCCACATGGTGGCTAAGAACTGTCTTTAACTCCAGTTCCAGGGGAATCCAACACCCTCTTCTGACCTCCGCAATATTGCATGACACGGTTGCACCAACCTACATGCAGACAATATACTCATACACATAAAAATAATAAAAAAGCACAGGTAGTATTAAGACATGGTATATGCATGCTTTAAGCCAACAGGTATTATAGGGAGCCACATACCAAATTACTGTACTATACGGATCCAAGAAATGAGTAGAAGCAGGAACAGTTATGCTTTCTATCCATTCTGTTCACCTGCTGGGGTAACTTGAACTTTGTATCTCTGAAACTTTATTCTACCACTTCCATCCCACAGCTTCTGTGAGGATTGGATGTTATCAGTTCACAGCTGTCCTTTTATTTAGTTAAACAGAAGCTACAACACCTATGTATCCATGTTCTCCACTGGGGAGGGCAGAGCTTGACCAATGAATGACTGACATTACTGATTTCTTGAATTAGCTTTGTGAGATTGTAACAATATTAGGCTGCATTGCTGTGAGTTGCTAGCTGAGTTGCTCCAAACACTTGTACAAACCTTAGTCTGCTGAAATCCCTTCAGTGATATTCTCAGAAAGCTCACCCTACATGCCATGTCAGCTGTATCTCTCCAAACTACATTTTTCATCATGTCCTTTTAAGATTCCAGGTGATGATTGTTATGGATTTAATTGTTCTCTCCCCAAATTCATATGTTCAAGTCATAACACTGAAGACCTCATGTTATTGGGTTTGAAAACAGAACCTTTAACAAGTCAATTATGCTTAAATTAAGATAGTTGGGAGGACTCCAATCCATATGACTGATATTCTTATTTGAGCACCATATACCAGAGAAACACATGCACAGTGGAAAGGCCCTATAATGATACAGCAGGGAGACAGCCATCTGCAATCTGAGGAAAGAAGCTTCAGAGGAAACCAAACTTCTCAACACCTGGATGTTGGAGTCCCACCCTCCAGAACCCTGAAAAATAAATATGATTATTCAGACATCCATTTGTGTGGGACTACATTATAGCAGCTCTGACAAACTCAGGAGTTTGTTTAATTCTTATCATATTAAGACAGATTACTGGGGCTGGAGAGATGGCCTAGCAGTTAAGAGCGCCGACTGGTCTTGCAGATGACCCGGGTTCGATCCCCAGCACCCACATGGCGGCTGAGAACCGTCTGTAACTCCAATTCCAGGAGAACTCCAGTTCCAGGGGAATCTGAGACCCTCTTCTGACCTCCGCGGCATTGCACGACACGGGTGCACAAACCTGCATGCAGACATTACATTCATACACATAAAAAATAAATAAATAAAATTTAAAAAAAAGACAGATTACTACAGATTACTTGTACTCCTTACAAGTCTGTTTAACAAATACTTTAAGTATAGTCACTGTTTCAAAGATTGAATACACAGAGATGAATAAGAAATGGTACTTACCCTCAGACCCTCACAGAGGGCTAAGAGAAGACTGTCTCAGAGGAGACCCACCCTCAGCTCTTAGAGTATAATTCTGTCTGAGAAAGTTCAAATGGAATCAAGGAGAGATGAAAATTTAATATGGCCTTAAATAATAGTACATAAATAATAAAAATAATAAGAGTTCTTATAAATAGATACTTTTCAATGAACAGATTACAATGTGAGAGGGGTATGGAGAGAAAGGGGTACCTGGAGTCACCTTGGTGCATGGAGCAGCAGTTTGCATTTATTGTACAGTCACCCTTATATATGAGGTATCACATAACTTCTTAATAATAATATTAGCATCCTATAGCTTGTGAGTAATTCACTCAATGAAATAATGTAGAGAGAATTCAAAGCTTTCTCCTTTAAGTAATGTCAGTGCCTCACTGGGTTCTGGTAGATTTTGTCTTTTGTCTTCTGGCTTTTGTCCTTGGCTCTTGGAAAGCATGCTCTAGAAACCTGGGATTTCCTCAGTGTTAGCACAATATGCATTATTCATGAGACGTTCTGACACACCTGATAATTGATGCTAACAAGATGACTAATGAGAAGCCTCTCAGACCAACCTGTTGGATTATCTCAGGGCAGGCTCTCAGATCACATACTAGCCCAGACTCCAAGGAATGGCACCTAACCAACCAATTGTGTCTGTCAGGATGCCCTAGTAAAAATATGGGCATGAAAGCTCAGGTGACATGTTGGAACTGACATTGCTGCCTGAATACTTTCCCAGATACAGACAGGGGGGTCAGAGCATCTGGAGAACAACAGAAACATTGAGTTTTAACACCTTTCAGAATCTCTCCTATGCTTTTCTTGCAACTGGTTCTCTTTATGTCTTGTCCTTGTCACAACCCATAACTGAACGCAATAGGTTTCAGTGAGTTCTATGAGTCTCTGAAAAAAATTTCAACTTGAGTGTGACTTGGGGGAAATTCCTAAACTTGTTGTTGTTGTCAGAGGTAAAGGTGGTTTATGTGGAAACTTTCCTTTAACTTTATTTTGACCTTAACTATTTTTTAAACATTTTTTTTATTGATGCTTTGTGCATTTCATACATCATTTTCCAATTCAGTTCAGGCATATCTCCCCTTCCCTTCCCCCCACCCCCACCCCAACCGAGATCATGCATTCTGCCATGACTGTCCTGCATATTTCTCTGTTTTTTTTTTTTTTTTTCCATTTTTTAGCTATAAGTGATAATCCATGAGTACAAGCATCCTTCATGTAAAACCAATTTGCAGGCTGTTGTGCCCAAACCCCCACAGCCCTACCTTCCAGCGGGGAGTGAGGGGTTGTATGTTCAATCAGGTTAATCAAATGAGGGTCCAGACTACATTGCTGTAGTTTCACCATTCACCCCAATCATAGCCCTTACATTCTACCCCGCCCCCTCTTCTGCAGATTATTCCCTGGGCTTAGAAAAGGGGCACAGGTGGATGAGAAGCAGAACAGTCCACTCTCTCTGGAGCTGTTAACTATTTAAACTTGGTGTCAGAAATCTGGGTAGACTTGAAGAAGTGGCAATTATTAATAACACTGAGTAATGTTTCAGTGTGCTTTTCATCCTGTGTGTGCTGTTAAAGAAGGAAGTATGTCAGCCATGCTAGGTAAGGATCTCAAGTTAGGGATCAACTAAGATGGTAATGCTTGTTTTATATGATAGTATTTAAGTGGACAGCCACATACTCTGGCAAAAAAAAAATCTACAGTCTGAAAAAATCCTAACTTTTTTTTGTAACAACACAGTATGACAAAGGAGCTTATTACTGGTCATATGAGTTGTAGCTTCCAATTTAGTCTTGTGACACTCAGTTTTTTATGTATGGATTAAGGCAAAGTAATACATAATTCAGATATTATTAAATCTTAATGGAAAATATGTAGCATATGAAAGGGACATAAATTGCAAAATATTAACATTACTAAGTTTTCTTTTTCTTTTCTTCCATCTAATTGCTCAATTATAGATCAGTGTTTTCCAGAGAAGTAGAATCAATGAGACATACATATAGAAGTATAGGTAGGGGCAGGAGAGATGGGTTTGACTGTGTAAGAGAGCACTGGCTGCTCCTGCAGAGGACCCAGATTCAGTTCCCAGTGCCCACATGGCAACTAACAACCATCCTTTACTCCTGTTCTGGGGAATCTGACACTTTGTAGTGGACTCTATGGGCATTGTACACACAGGGCACTTACATACGTGAAGGTAAAACAGTCATGCACATAAAATAAAAATAAATGAATTTAAAACACATGAACACATAAAATAAAGAAAATATAGGTAGAGGGCTGGAGAGATAGCCTGGCGGTTAAGAGCACCGACGCTCTTACAGAGGACCCGGGTTCGATCCCCAGCGCCCACATGGCGGCTAAGAACCGTCTGTAACTCCAATTCCAGGAGAACTCCAGTTCCAGGGGAATCCGAGACCCTCTTCTGACCTCCGCGGCATTGCACGACACGGGTGCACAGACCTGCATGCAGACAATACATTCATACACAAAAAAAAAAAAAAAATATATATATATATATATAAAAAAAAAAAAAAAGAAAATATAGGTAGAAAAATAGGAAGAAATGTACTGTCAGGGGTTGATTCACATGGTTAGAGAGGCTGAGAAGTGCTGTGATGTGACATCTCTAAGCCAGTAGTTCAGGAAACTAATGGTCCAATTCCAAGGCCAAATCTGAAGCCCAAGAATCAAGGAAGCCAAATGATATGAGTCCTAGTTTGAGTGACAAAGCTCCAGAACCAGGAATGACAATGTCAGAAGGCTGCGAGGACAGATGCCCCAGCTCAAACCATGTTCACTCTCCCTTTGCCTTTTGTTCTGTCCAGTTCCTCAACAGATTGCATGATAGCCACCTGCCATTGTGACAGCAGATTTTACTCAGTCTAGTATTTCAAATGCTAATCTATTCAGGAAACATCCTCACAGACAGACCAAAAGACCTCCCTTGTCTGTTAAATTATGAGTTCACTTTCATTACCAAGTTCACTTTCATTACCAAGAAAATATTTTAATTATAGTCGTCAAAGTTCTTATATTAGTTGCTTTTCTGTTGCTGTGACAAAAGGCAACTTCTAGAAGGAAGAGTTTACTGGGCTTAAGGTTCCAGAGGGATAAAAGCCCATCATGATGTAGGGTCATAGCAGGAGGCAGCTGGAGCAGAAAGCTGAGAGCTCACACCTTCACCAGTAAGGGAAGGCTACAAACTCTCAAAGCACACCACAGTGACCTGCTTCTTCCAGCAAGGCCACAGCTTCTAAAGGTGGTGTAATCTCCCTAAACAGTGCCACCAACTGACCAACTGATCAAGTATTCAAATACTTTAGCCTATGGGGTGACTTTTCATTCAAATCAGAACAGTTCTGATATGTGTTTTTCTTTGCAAAGTAACTTCGTACAAAGCCTGAAGGTTTTTTTATTGATGTTTTGTGTATTTCACACATCATTTTTCAATTCAGTTCGGGCATATTCCCCTTTCCCTTCCCCCACCCCACCCCACCCCAGATCATGCATTCTGCCATAACAGTCCTGCGTCTTTCTCAGTCTTTTTTTTTTTCAGTTCTTTTGTTGTTGTTCTCTCCAACTTGTATTGCTACTATATATGCAAATATATATATATATATGTATATATATATATATATATACATGCAAATATATATATATATATATATATATATATATATGTGTATTTGTGTGTGTGTTTGTGTGTGTGTGTGTGTGTGTTTGTGTGTGTTTGTGTGTGTGTGTGTGCATGCAACTTAAAAGTGAAAAAAATTTCCAAGCAAGAACTTTCAATTACCTTTGGTAAATAGTAATTAACAAATTATATTCATATAATAATTATATAATTTCACACATCATTGATTGTATTTTAAATACATGTAAGTAATGAAATGCCATATTCTCAGTTTCTTATTTTCTTAATTTCCTCATGAAAACAAAATTGCTCTACTTTCACGGAAATACAGGTTGTGGTGGAGAGTCTTCAATAGATGATTATGGATTCTAAATAAAAAGCAAATCCATTCTTCCACTTAGAAATTCTCATATTTATCATAGCTATATCTTCTTTAGCAATATATTTTTTTTACTACATTCACTTTTCTTTTCTCTCATGTCAAATAGGTGAGACACTATGCTAATTGCTGTGGGGAGTGTATGACACAGAAGAAAGCAGAAAAAGCAGCTTCCTGAAGTGTTTCTTAGCTTTTATTTCCAAAACCTAGGTCATGGGGGTCAGGAGGGTCACGGATAGAGGTAAATGTCTTTAAGAACATTAGAGAGAAAGAATTCTTTCAAACTAAAAATGGATTTCCATGAAAGGAGGGGGGTGGTCAAGAGAGGTTACTGTTCTTGAATGTCCAGGGCCTAGGGATGGTAACTGGCTACACCTTCATAAGCAGCAAGACCTGGAGGCAAATACTGGCAGGTGGCCAGGGAACTTTGCTAAACTTTACTAAGATTCTTCTTCCCCAGTTATCACTCAGATACAGCAGGAGAGGACCAGGCCAACAGGGAAAATGGAGATCTAATATGATAAATCAGAAAATCTGAGGACAGATGAGGAGGCTTTTCATCCAAATCACTAACACTTTACAGTTCAATACCTGTATGCATCTTGGAACTTTGCCACAACCATAATGAATCTCCAAGCTTATAGTATCTGGTATTAAGCATTCTACCACACCAGGAGGACTGGGATTTAAAATATTTTTGAAATTCTTTTAAAAATGCAGTAAATGGGTTCTGAAAATTAATCAGAGTTAAATGGCATATTAACATAAATCAGTGTAGAGTTATTATCAAAGAAATTAAGAAGTCATGAATATCAAAACTAATATTGAAATCCTCAAATATTTTCAAGATCATATTCTTTTTTTTTTATTGAGACAGGGCCTCCCTATAGCCTCAGCTGGCCTGGAATTCACTCTGTAGACCAGGCTGGCCTTGAACTCACAGAGATCCACCTGCCTCTGCCTCCCGAGTGCTAGGATTAAAGTCATGTGCCACCACACCCAGCTAAAAGACAGTTCTTAGCCACTATGTGGGTGTTGGGAATTGAACCTGGGTCCTCTGCAAGAGCAGAAGATGCTCTTAACCACTGAGCCATCATCTCTCCAGCCCCCAAGACCAAATTCTTAAAAAGGAAATCATCGATTAACTTCAAATTTCCCTAATTTTTCGCTTAGCATCACTAACCTTCTGATATGCATGTAGAAAAGTAAATATCAAATTTGGGAAGCAATAAGAGATAGTGAAAGATCCAAATCCTAGAGAACGGGTGGTCCAGATGTCACCTGAAGAAGGGAAAATTAAACATGCATACTGATGCAAGGAGAACATCATTTTGTTCTTTTCTCTTTTCATTTGCAGATGTGAATTGAGCCATATCTTGCCGGCATATTACATATTCACTTAATTGAAAATTATTTTTCCATGTGTTTTCATCAATGGATTTTATAGACAAATGGCTATTATTTTCCAGAAAACAGAAAAGTAGTCATATCTGTGCTGCAAATCCTATGACCTAGAAAGATTCTACATTTTTAGCTAGAAGTTTCAAAGGAAAAAGAAAGATTAAAATAGAAAATGAATTTTCAAGCGCATATGAATACTAATCTTAGATGACCTACCTCTCTTTTTCTTCCATCTATAGACTGTTATGCTTAGTTAAATGTTTCATTGAAAAACAACCTTTTACAGATCTTTTCTCTTTATTGAACCTCAGACAAATTCCCAGTTTTAGAGTATGGTCTGGGAACATAAAATTTGAAAAAAACAGCATGCCTCAAAGAACTCAACTCTAGGAAGGAGGCATAAGTATGTAAACAATTAATTATATCGATTTAGAACCTTCTGGTAAATGATGTAACAGAAATAGGTTCAGGGTTCTCAGGAAGTGCCTAGGACAGCACATTTGTTTCTGCCCACAAGATAGTGTGACAAAGAAGAGCCAGAAGTGGATCCAGGAAGAACTCACTGTCTGGGTTGGTCCTTCATAGAAATGGTATGCATGCTCAATTGTGTTTAAAGGAGAAACCCACCCCAGATATGAAAATCTACACATTCAAAAGACATAAAAAGACACATGCAGAGACCTAAAATGTTCCCATGTAGCAATATTAAAGAAACAGAGCTTTTATGTGGGAGAGAGAATAAAGTCGACAAGGCAGATGGATGAAGCTAGATGAGGCTGGACTGGAAAGGACCTGGGTAAAATGGTTTCATTTTTAATACTTAGCTTTCACTGTGTGTCTCCACATTTGGGGAGATTTGAAAACCTTGATAGTAAGAATAATGCCTGGGTCTGGAGAACTGGCCCAGCGGTTAAGAAAGGCAGGCGGATCTTTGTGAGTTCAAAGCCACCCTGGTCTACAGAGTGAGTTCCAGGACAGCCGGGACTACAGGGAGACCCTGTCTCAAAAGACCAAAAAAAAAAAAAAAAAAATGGTGGATGCCATTGGGGCACACAGAGGTTTAAGAGAGGTTGAAGGGTCATTTGAGAGTGACCTCTAGGGGCTGGAGAGATGGCCTAGCGGTTAAGAGCACCGACTGCTCTTGCAGAGGACCCGGGTTCGATCCCCAGCACCCACATGGCGGCCGAGAGCCATCTGAAACTCCAATTCCAGGAGAACTCCAGTTCCAGGNCAGTTCTTTTGTTGTTGTTCTCTCCAACTTGTATGCTACTATATATATATTATAATATATATATATATATTATATTTGCATGTGTTTTTGTGTGTGTGTGTGTGCATGCAACTTAAAAGTGAAAAAAATTTCCAAGCAAGAACTTTCAATTACCTTTGGTAAATATAATTAACAAATTATATTTCATATAATAATTATATAATTTCACACATCATTGATTGTATTTTAAATACATGTAAGTAATGAAATGCCATATTCTCAGTTTCTTATTTTCTTAATTTCCTCATGAAAACAAAATTGCTCTACTTTCACGGAAATACAGGTTGTGGTGGAGAGTCTTCAATAGATGATTATGGATTCTAAATAAAAAGCAAATCCATTCTTCCACTTAGAAATTCTCATATTTATCATAGCTATATCTTCTTTAGCAATATATTTTTTTTACTACATTCACTTTTCTTTTCTCTCATGTCAAATAGGTGAGACACTATGCTAATTGCTGTGGGGAGTGTATGACACAGAAGAAAGCAGAAAAAGCAGCTTCCTGAAGTGTTTCTTAGCTTTTATTTCCAAAACCTAGGTCATGGGGGTCAGGAGGGTCACGGATAGAGGTAAATGTCTTTAAGAACATTAGAGAGAAAGAATTCTTTCAAACTAAAAATGGATTTCCATGAAAGGAGGGGGGTGGTCAAGAGAGGTTACTGTTCTTGAATGTCCAGGGCCTAGGGATGGTAACTGGCTACACCTTCATAAGCAGCAAGACCTGGAGGCAAATACTGGCAGGTGGCCAGGGAACTTTGCTAAACTTTACTAAGATTCTTCTTCCCCAGTTATCACTCAGATACAGCAGGAGAGGACCAGGCCAACAGGGAAAATGGAGATCTAATATGATAAATCAGAAAATCTGAGGACAGATGAGGAGGCTTTTCATCCAAATCGCTAACACTTTACAGTTCAATACCTGTATGCATCTTGGAACTTTGCCACAACCATAATGAATCTCCAAGCTTATAGTATCTGGTATTAAGCATTCTACCACACCAGGAGGACTGGGATTTAAAATATTTTTGAAATTCTTTTAAAAAATGCAGTAAATGGGTTCTGAAAATTAATCAGAGTTAAATGGCATATTAACATAAATCAGTGTAGAGTTATTATCAAAGAAATTAAGAAGTCATGAATATCAAAACTAATATTGAAATCCTCAAATATTTTCAAATCATATTCTTTTTTTTTTATGGAGAGACCAGGGCCTCCCTTAGCCTCAGCTGGCCTGGAATTCACTCTGTAGACCAGGCTGGCCTTGAACTTCACAGAGATCCACCTGCCCTCTGCCTCCCCGGATGCTAGGATTAAAGTCATCGTGCCACCACACCCAGCTAAAAAGACAGTTCTTAGCCACTATGTGGGTGTTGGGAATTGAACCTGGTCCTCTGCAAGGGCAGAAGATGCTCTTAACCACTGAGCCATCATCTCTCAGCCCCCAAGACCAAATTCTTAAAAAGGAAATCATCGATTAACTTCAAATTTCCCTAATTTTTCGCTTAGCATCACTAACCTTCTGATATGCATGTAGAAAAGTAAATATCAAATTTGGGAAGCAATAAGAGATAGTGAAAGATCCAAATCCTAGAGAACGGGTGGTCCAGATGTCACCTGAAGAAGGGAAAATTAAACATGCATATGATGCAAGGAGAACATCATTTTGTTCTTTTCTCTTTTCATTTGCAGATGTTGAATTGAGCCATATCTTGCCGGCATATTACATATTCACTTAATTGAAAATTATTTTTCCATGTGTTTTCATCAATGGATTTTATAGACAAATGGCTATTATTTTCCAGAAAACAGAAAAGTAGTCATATCTGTGCTGCAAATCCTATGACCTAGAAAGATTCTACATTTTTAGCTAGAAGTTTCAAAGAAAAGAAAGATTAAAATAGAAAAATGAATTTTCAAGCGCGTATGAATACTAATCTTAGATGACCTACCTCTCTTTTTCTTCCATCTATAGACTGTTATGCTTAGTTAAATGTTTCATTGAAAAACAACCTTTTACAGATCTTTTCTCTTTATTGAACCTCAGACAAATTCCCAGTTTTAGAGTATGGTCTGGGAACATAAAATTTGAAAAAAACAGCATGCCTCAAAGAACTCAACTCTAGGAAGGAGGCATAAGTATGTAAACAATTAATTATATCGATTTAGAACCTTCTGGTAAATGATGTAACAGAAATAGGTTCAGGGTTCTCAGGAAGTGCCTAGGACAGCACATTTGTTTCTGCCCACAAGATAGTGTGACAAAGAAGAGCCAGAAGTGGATCCAGGAAGAACTCACTGTCTGGGTTGGTCCTTCATAGAAATGGTATGCATGCTCAATTGTGTTTAAAGGAGAAACCCACCCCAGATATGAAAATCTACACATACAAAAGACATAAAAAGACACATGCAGAGACCTAAAATGTTCCCATGTAGCAATATTAAAGAAACAGAGCTTTTATGTGGGAGAGAGAATAAAGTCGACAAGGCAGATGGATGAAGCTAGATGAGGCTGGACTGGAAAGGACCTGGGTAAAATGGTTTCATTTTTAATACTTAGCTTTCACTGTGTGTCTCCACATTTGGGGAGATTTGAAAACCTTGATAGTAAGAATAATGCCTGGGTCTGGAGAACTGGCCCAGCGGTTAAGAAAGGCAGGCGGATCTTTGTGAGTTCAAAGCACCCTGGTCTTCAGAGTGAGTTCCAGGAGCAGCCGGGACTACAGGGAGACCCTGTCTCAAAAGACCAAAAAAAAAAAAATATATATATATATTATATCTGGCGTCTTGCAGAAAACCCCAGATTCAGTTCCTAGCACCTACATGTTGGCTAAAAACCCTCTGTAATTCTCATTCCAGGGGATCCAATGTGCTCTTCTGACCTTCCAACAATATGAGGAACAGTACGCTTACGATACATATAAAAATAAAAAAAATAATAATAAAGAAAACTTTTTTATGTATGAGTATACTGTCTACATGTAGGTTGGTGCACCTGTGTCATGCAATGCTGCGGAGGTCAGAAGAAGGTATCTGATTCCCCTGGAACTGAAATTAACGACGGTTCTTAGCTGCTATGTGGGTGTTGGGAATTGAACCCGGGTCCTCTGCAAGAGCAGTGGGTGCTCTTAACCACTAAGCCATCTCTCCAGCCAGAAAATATTTTTTAAAAGAAGGAGCAACACTTTAGATTAAGATTCTCTAAACCAAACAGTATTCATTCAATTGACATTTTAAGAAGTCTGGGGAAACTGTTAAAAGAATTTTTCCTAATCTTTAGTATTAATGTAGAAATGACTCATAACCTTGAAGCTTGACCATCATTAAGAATGACTAATTTTTAAAACCACGTATTCTTTCTTTGAGAAGAATTCTGTTTTCCATGTTGCCATAACTCAAGTAACCTGTAACTCAAGTAACCATTGCTTCAAACATTGTTCTTCAAACAGCTTCCAAAAGAATTTCTTGACCTGTGAATATCTTTCCTTTCCCTTTCATTCTAAACTACTATAACTGTTAATAAAAACTTATTTATATATATATATATATGCATATATATATCTTACATCATAAATATACTTATAAGCATGAGAACACATATCTTACAGGATGTGATGCCACATTTTCTTATATTTTATTTCATCAAACATATATTCCTTCTTTATTTACCACTATATAAGTTCTGTGAAAATAAGAGTCCTCTGTCTTTTTGTTTTAGCTTGGCTTGGTTTGCTTTTAGGTGTTTGTTTCTTTTTTCTTTTTTTTTTCTTTTTGAGACACAGCCAACCTATGTAGCTCAGGTTAGCTTTGCCTTCACTTAATTTTCCAACCTCTGCCTACCAAGCACTAAGATAATAGGCATTTTCCACCATGTCAAGCAGAGGGTCTGATCTTATACTTGAGTCTGTTGTCAGGATTCCCTAGAACTACAGTCAACAGATCACAGAGTTCCAAATGTGTACATTGACTGATAATTGGATCCTTATCAATCATTCATTCTATCCACCCCCCCCTTTTTGATTCTTTAACAAGTATAGTTAAAGATATACTGGGTGTGGTGGTCCAAGCCTTTAATCCAAGGCTTCAAGAGGCAGAGGAAGGTAGAACTCTGTGAGACCAAGTCTGGTCCACATAGTGACTTTCAGGCAGGATGAGACTAGGCTGTCAAAAAAAAGGAAAAGGAAAGGAAAGGAAAGGAAAGGAAAGGAAAGGAAAGGAAAGGAAAAGGAAAAAGGAAAGGAGTATGGAAAGAAGGAAGGAGGGAAGGAAGGAGGGAAGGAAGGAAGGAAGGAAAGAAAAAGGAAAAGGGGGCTGGAGAGATAGCTCAGCAGTTAAGAGCACCAACTGCTCTTGCAGAGGACCCGGATTTGATTCCCAGCACCCACATGGTGGCTAAGAACCATCTTTAACTCCAGTCCCAGGGGAATCCAACACCCTCTTCTGACCTCCACAGCATTGCAGGACACGGGTGCACCAACCTACATGAGACATCATACACATAAAATAATAAATAAAATAAAATAAAATCTTTTTTTTGTCTTTTCGAAACAGGGTCTCCCTGTGGTCCCAGCTGTCCTGGAACTCACTTTGTAGCAGGCTGACCTTGAACTCACAAAGATCTGCCTGCCTCTGCCTCCCGGGTGCTAGGATTAAAAGCGTGCGCCACCACGCATGGCCAATACAATCTTTTAAAAAAAGAAAAAGGAAAAGGAACATTAAAAATAAGTAAATGCAATATCTAAGTGTATTTGGGAAACTCTGCCCACCCTGCAAGTAAATATTTAAATGGGCTTGAGAGAGATGTTCAGGTAAGGTTATAGAAACGTGCACTCAGGTAAAATTTGGTTTCTATTCTCTCTGGAATCATATGACTTTGTCTATTCATGCACATAGCAACTGAGAGTTCACGTAAAGGAGTATCAGGCTTCTCACAGTCTCATTGGGACTTGGAAATTTAAAGACATTCCTCACAATACTCAGCATGTTCGCCTGGTTTGTGATGTTATTAAGTACTTTACCCTTTCCAAGTGGTATGCAATAATTTATAAATCACTTTTCACAAAATCCTAAGGGAAAATGAAAACATTCTATGGCTGTTTTTTAAAAATAGCAAAATGTAAAGAAAAAATCAGAGTAGAGGGAAAGAACAAGTTCCTCCTACCTTCCCTCTCTTCTGTGGCTCTGCATTCCCAGCTGGGTTCATGACTTACCAGAACACCAGGACACATTGACATAAAAACATGTGCAGGGAAGGAAAAAGTACCCACGTCTCCCATTGCTCAGACTGTCATGAATCAAGCAATAGCTTACCTCAGCCTGGGGTTTTCTGTCTCCTCTCTTTTCCCTAAACGTCCTGCATTCAGTGGCTGGATTCCCAGGACCATAGATTTGATGGCCCAGCTCTTTCTCCTCTCCAAATCAAAGCCTCTAACCACCTTTGATCCTCTGGGGAAAAGTGCTATTCTTGTCTATTTCTGCTGGCACCACAAAATCCTGGAGATTATGCATTTTATAAAGAATAGAAATGTACATACGATTTTGGAGGGAGATATAAGACGGAGGTGCTGAGACCTTGTTCATGAGTACTTTTTGCTGCATCCTTGTAGTGGAGAGTACACTCACTTCTTCCACCATTTCATGAAGATCTCTTCCTACTTTAATTGCCCTGTTCCTTAATATTATTGCCTTAGTGACTAAGTTTCAATACCTAGATTTGGGATATAAATTTAGACAATAGCTCTTTCTCAGGTGGCTTCTGGCTAAAGCTGCCAGTCCTGTCACCTGATTCCTGACTCTGGTTCCTCAGAATGCTTATGAATTCTTTTCAGTTTTTAGTTCTTCCCTATCTCCATAACTCTACCTTGGATTAAGATTCCTCTGGTGGTCTGCATCCTGGACTTCTCCCTCCTAAGGGACTCTTTCTGAATTCTCAAATCTGTCCACAGCACATTTTATTTGAAAGGTCCATAAACATGTAGAATACTTGATTCTCCAAGGCCATTCAGAGGTAAGTAACATGTCTCCATGTTGTCCTCTGTCACAGCTCACAATTTATTGACTGTCCTGAGATCTTTCCTCCATTTCATAGAATAAAGGAATCATAGATTTGCTTGAGACTTCTATGTTGAGCTTTTCTTAAACAAAAAGAAGAATTATTTCTTGCTAAATAATCCCAGTGAGAATTTGGGTTGGAAGGAGGCTCTTAGGAAGCTAAAGAGCTTAGAGAAAATAGAAAGGAATCACTTCCCACCCCAGTGTCAGGGATTTATAGAGGTAACAGGAATTATCTCTTCTTTCCTTTTCTTCCTAATAGATAATTGCAGTCAGGACATGAAAAGGACTGGTTTTTCGTCTGGGCTTAGATCCAGATTAAGGAATGAATCACAATAGATGCAGAAGTTGTCCAGCCTTCCTTATTGCCTCAGCACATGCATGACTGGACACATCATTTGACTTCTATTTTGTTATTCAGGGAAAGCAGAACAACTCACAACTCAGATTAGCACTTTGTTCTGATCTTTCCTTACTGATAGAGTGAGCCAGACCATTGCTGAGTCACTTGTAGTTATGAAGCTTATCCATGCCTATGAATTGACCCAAATGTTCAACAGCAATTACTGTGGCAGGTTGAATTTCATAGCATTAACTCTTCATTATATTACATATCTCTGTTCTTTTAATAGCTTCATGGTGGGAATAGCATACTTTCTGTATCCCATATTTTCAGATCTGTCTATGTGTCTTGTGCTGGATAATGGGATACAGTGCTTATGACATAAAGACAGGATTGAATTATACTTGTTTTTCTGACATTGTCATTACAAAAGTAGCCACTTTCCCACCATGCCATGGGCCTTAACCTATGGTACATGGTAAAGATGCTCCAACTAGCAAATAGGCCTACAGACTCAAGCTGGGTGTTCCAGGGCAATGCACAAATATGTGAATGAAAAATGTATACATTGATTACTACCGACATCGAGGTTCAGGATGGCTTATGATGCAGAGAAGCATTTTGTGCACAGTAGCTGAGTAAGACCCACATAGAAGTCAGAGACATAAGACAGGAAAACAAGTGCAGAGTTTGTTTTTAAAAATATTTATTTATTTTTATTTATTACGTATATATGTGTGTCCCTGAATAAGTATATGTACACCATGCACATTCAGGAGGCTTCAGAGTCCAGAATTAGAACTGGAGGTATAGGAAATTGAAACCCAGTATGTGGCTGCTAGGAACCAAATCTGGGCCTTCTGCAAGAACGGCAAGTACCCTTACTGGCCAAGCCATCTCTCTAGCCCCAAGATGTACTTATTTTTATATGTATGAGTGTTTTGCTTGCTTGAATGTATGTATACCATATGCATATATTGTACCCATGAAGAAGAGGGTGTTGGATTCCCTGGACTTAGATTTACATGTAGGTGCTGGAAACTGAACCCTGGTCTTCTATAAGAGCTGTAAGTTCTCTTAACTGCTCAGCCATCTTTCCAGGCACCTCCCAAATACAGTTTTAAACATATGTGGGTTCATGGTATGTTATTATTGTCAAATTACCAAATATTAGTATCAAAAATATCTTTATATGTAAATGGATTATAGTACTAAAGTAAATCTTGCAAAGAGGAGAGAGACATGAGAGCAGAGAGTAGAGAAAATCTGGTTCTTTCTGGAGAGGTCAGGGTAATCTAAACACAGGAGAAATAAGGTTCAAACATTTGGACACAGAAAGATGGATATTTTAGACAAGAGAGTACAGGCCTGAATGGGCAAAGCTGTTAAATTTGTTTAAAGTAGATGTCAGAGAATCACAGGGACTTTGTCAATGCTACAGTAATAGACATTAATCCATCAAGATGCTGAAACAAAGCAAGAGTTCATAAGAAATAGAGCATCAGTTGATCTTCTAACTCCATCTATATGAATACATGTTGAACTTCCCAAGGGTATGGTTTGAAGGACTGCAAAGACATTTGGAAACTAAGTATTACAAGTCTTGGTCTAGCCATGGTCATTGGAGACTGTTTAACTTAGACTTCCATCTTGTACAAGAAGATATTAAGAACACTTTTGTCTTCTTAATAACATTGAAAATCTTCTATAATGTTAAATATTTTAGTGAACAGCATAGTCCCTTTTGTAATTTTGTAAAGTTATACCTATTTTTGAGGATAGTTTTAGAGCCCATCAAAAATCTTTGAGAGGAAAGAACTGGTTATTCCAAAGCCAGGAATTTCCCAGTGGTACATATTATAGTGAGGTACGCCAAATGAGCTTTGGCTGAACGACAGGACCCCCAAGAGGGAGACCATGTTTTTCCATTGATCTGGCCAGTTCACTTTAGACCATTTTGAGGCAGTTCTCAAGTCCATATCACAGAGATGTTGGTGAGGAATGTCAGTCTTCCAAATAAAAGCTGAACCATCTGTAAGTATAGTTTTCACAAAAAACAAGACTGTTCAGGGTAATGGAAATGACCTCAGCTTTGAGAGAATTAATAATAATAGCAATCATAATAATTATTATGTATATTAACATAAAATTCTCTCAGAAAATAATGACTGAGTAAAAGCATGTATCTGTGAAAAGAAAATAGAGCCCACCAGAAGTATTGATTCAGGGCATGATCTAAGGGTTTAGGAATGACTCTAAGGCTAAATACTCACATAGTTTATATAGGAATATAGTGAATTCTGGTAGGTAGATGTTTCAACCTACTGATCCTTGAAACAACTACAGGAAATAGTCACTCTCATTTTTTTTCCTTTAATTCTCAATCTAAGGGCACAGAAGCTTCTTCTGATTAATAACTTTCTTAACTGTATGCCTCTGTAGTGCCAGCTTCTATCTGATGTTGCTGGGCCTCACTCTATGATCATCCTATTCTCTGGCCAAACTGAGTTCAACCTACAAATACCAAAATGTGAGTTCTCCTACCCCATAACAGCTGTCTTTGGGATTTTCTGAGGGCCAGTGTCCTTCTAAGTCCATGATGAAACCTCTTCTGGCCTTCTTTGAACTCCTTTCCTTTTTGTTTCTAACCTCATTTTAGCCTCTCAAGATTATTAGTCTCCATCTCTGTCCTTAACTTCTCTTTTCTCCTTCTCCTCCTCACACTATCTTCCTTGTCACTGTAAAAGTCTACTTGATTCAAGGCTAAGTAGTTAATTCTTAAGTATTATGAATATATTTCTTGATATTTTATTCTTTATTGTTTTTATTTTATATGAGTGCATTGCCTGCATGTTTGTAAGTACATTGTGACATGCATCGCCCATGGAGGTCAGAAGAGGGTTGGATCCCCTGGAACTGGAGTTATGGACAGTTGTTGGCTGCCACGTGGGTGCTAAGAACTGAACTTGTGTCCTTTGCAAGAATAGCCAGTGCTCTAAACTGCTGAGCCATCTATCCAGCCTTCTTTTTTAATTTTAATTTTTATTTAATACAATATTTTAATTATTTGAGAATTTCACACATGCATACAACATATTTTGACTACCCAGATACATCCTCTCCATAAACTTCATGACCCCTTTATTTTCTTTTTTTAATATTTTTTTAATTTTATTTATTTCTGTATGTGTATGAATGTACTGTCTACATCCAAGTCTGTGCACCCGTGTCGTGCAGTGCCACGGAGGTCAGAAGAGGGTCTCAGATTCCCCTGGAACTGGAGTTCTCCTGGAATTGGAGCTTCAGACGGTTCTCAGCCTCCATGTGGGTGCTGGGGATCGAACCCGGGTCCTCTGCAAGAGCGGTCGGTGCTCTTAACTGCTAGGCCATATCTCCAGCCCCTCTTTATTTTCTTATAATCTACTAAGTCCAATTTGTGCTGCCCATATAGTCTAGTATTCCCATCATGTATAGAAGTCAATGCTTTGCTCTAGTTCTCCTCAACCTCTGGTTGTGATGATCTTTCTGTACCCTCTTCCCTGATGTTTCCTGAACCTGGGGAACAATACAGCTGAGCAGTCACAGAAATTTATTCTCTTCATTTTGACCAATCGTGAGTTTCCTTATTAACGGCTGTTCACTGCACAAAGAAACTTCTCTGGTGAAGAGTAGGTATTTCAGCAGTCTATGGTTATAAGGCTCACTATTTAGGAGTCAGCTTGATACTGTTGTTTTAGAAAAGTAATTGTAGCAGGTTTACCCATGGGACTTGTAAGCTAGATTTATAGTATCAGGCACAAGTTTCTTCCTGTGGAGTGGGTCTTAAATCCAATCATAAAGCTGTTAGAGTTTTCCCACATCACTCATTCATGCCACTGTTGAGCCCATGGATATATGCCAGGTAGGTAATTAGTATATTACATGTTTCATAGCTGGGTAACACTGTTGATGACATTCCCCCACAGCAACCTGCATACAACCTTCTAGTACTATGAAAGCTAACCAGCAGGGAGGAAATTCCTTGTTCATGCCAGCTTGATTTCTCCTTGTCCTGTGAAGGAAGTGTGTGGAGTCCTCAGCAATAGGATCTTAGTATCAAGTTCTAATGGGCACCCAAGAGAAGTGACAGTAGCATGTATTGTTTTGGATGGTTCCAGGATACCCCCAGTCAACAGCTCCAGAAGAGGTAAAATTGATACATTAAGATATTATTTCTATTCTACTTTCATTTCAATGGCTATGAAAAAAACACTCTGACCAAAACCAACTTGGGGAAGAAAGTGTTTATTTGGCTCACCTCTCCTGGGTCAAGTTCATCACTGGGGGAGCCCAGCTCAGGAACCTGGAGGCAGGAACCTGGAGGCAAGAGCTGGAGCTCTGAGCATGAGGGAATGCTGCTTACTGGCTTGCTCTTCTGGCCCATGCTCAGCCTGCATACATACAGTACAGAACTACCTGCCTATGGGTGGCACTGCCCACAGTGGGCCGGGCTTTCCCACATCACCCAACAATCAAGAAAATACCACAAGACATGGCCACAGGCCAGTCCAATGGAGGAAATTCCCCCAATCGAGGATCCTTCAACCCTAATATGTCAAGTTGATACCAAAGCCTTCTAGCATGACCTCTTTCTGAATTTTTGCCCTGTATTTCCAACTCTGCCAAGTATCATGATATGACTATTTCACTTATACCCGAAATCCCCAAAAAGATAAAATGGAAATTGCTGTGTAAAAGAATATATGCAAATCAAATCACAACTACTTCTGTCAGTGCAACCACATTTATTGTTTTACTTTTTTGTTCCCTGTGCCCCAGATACAACTCCTACCACTAAGTACTTTTGAATCTACATTTTTAATAGTTCCCTTATTGTCCTCTCTAATCCCATCATTTATATCTAAGTTTAAGTCATTATTTATATTCTCTCTTGAGTTTTGAGAGTATACCAAGAGATGTCAATCCAGTTAAAATATGTCCTAAAGGGCTGGAGAGATGGCCTAGCGGTTGAGTGCCGACCGCTCTTACAGAGGACCCAGGTTCAATCCCCAGCACCCACATGGCGGCCGAGAACCATCTGAAACTCCAATTCCAGGAGAACTCCAGTTCCAGGGGAATCCGATACCCTCTTCTGACTTCCGCAGCATTGCACGACACAGGTGCACAAACTTGCATGCAGACAGTACATTCATACACATACAGAAATAAATAAAAATTAACAAAAAATTAAAAATATATGTCCTAAATATTTTTTGTGTTATAATTACCATTTATTACAATTTTTCTGTAATTATGTTGTATAATATTTTTTCCAATTTTTTTATTTTTATTTTTTAACAATAAGTAATAAGTTATGAGTACAAGCATCCTTCATGTAAAACCAATTTGCAAGCAGCTATGCCCAAACCCACATAGCCCATGTCTCCCGCCATCCAACTGGTGGGGCTTATATGTACTATCATGTTGATCAAATAAGTGTCCAGACTATGTTGTTGTAGTTTCACCATTCACCCCAATCACAGCCCTTACATTCTACCATGCTCCCTCTTCCTCAGATTGTTCCCTAGGTTTAGAAAAGGGGTACTGGTGGACAAGAAGCAAAACAGTCTACTTTCTCTGGAGATGTCGTTTTGGACTCTGATCAGTTCTGGCTGTTTCCTTTCATGGGTTGACAGTTTGTCCGGGAATAACCTTTCAATCCTACTATGAATGAAGTAATGAAGCACAAGCAATTAGGTATATAGGTATTT
>VZQC01012418.1:205199-357855 GCA_009823505.1 Rhizomys pruinosus | reverse complement strand
TATATAGGTATTTAAACAGTACTAATTATTATGGTAGGTTACTTTGGTATAGACACAGATGTTTGGGTGGTATGCTAATCCATGAATTATATTTCTGTAAAATATGACAAGGTCTTACTGTGGCTTATAAATTCTCCTAACCACGAGAGGATGTAAGCTTGTGGCATCAGTCATGAATTATTCCTCTAAGGAGAGAGCTAATAGCCAATTAGATTTGGGATATACAGACATATGGCTGCCACTGCTGCACAGTATTTCCAGGCAGGTGAGGTGTAGCTGATGCTGATGGAGGAGTCTGGCTTGACTCAAGGAGACCAATATTTGCTTTATTGGTTTAGTGGCCTTTGTAACACTCTCTGGTATTCCAGAGACCAACTGTACACTTGCAAGTGCATTCTCAATACATCTTTCCCATGCTTGCATCAGGTCTTCCACAGCAGGGCCTTACCGCCTCTCTTCTTGCAGGTATCCCAGTTAACAGGCAAAAAGCCTTTAACTTTTGGGGGGGCTTGGATTCCCTAGCCAACATCTCCTTGGCAGAATAATCCATTGCTGATATCAGAGCTCTCCCATATTATTATTTTTTGCTTAAATGCACAGCTTGAAAAGACTTTAGTATTATATTTGGCTCTGAATAGAGAATAATCCTTTTCACATTTCCTATGTTTATTAGTCAATTAAAGAAAGCATTTATACGGGTTTTGTAGGAGATTACCTCTATAACAGTCGGCTCTAGTTACGGTTACAGTATGACTTCATTACCATCATGTATTTCTTTGTTCTATGAAAAGGAGGTAAGGATGTCTCTCATATTAAAACTTTGCAGCCCCTAGAAGGTAAGGTTCATTAGGACTCGTTATAAACAGTTGTTACAAATAGGATCCACAGAGATGTTTGATGTCTGTAGCAGTCTGAGGCTTTTCTTCCTTTTAATGCTTAGATGGGCCAACTTCTCTACTGGTATTTCTTGGTACATCCTGCACAATGCAAAGCTGTATCTTTTCTTTCTCCGCCATTAAGTTGGTGACGTTTTGAGCTGTGGGAACATACAAATCTTTTCCCATAGTTAGTTTTAAGATTTAAATTGGAAAATTGACAAAATGCTTAATATATAACTGTATTCCCCCTTTTATTTTTTATTTTAGGTTTTTATTTTTTGACCCATGAGTCTCAAAAAGGCAGTTGTAGTACACATACCTATAGGCAGGAATCAAGGTGTAAATTTCATTAAATTTACCCAAGCTGTTTTGGGTGACTATATGTTGTTAATTTGGGAAGCGAGCTTAATTCCTTAAGTTAAATTATTCTACAGGTAAAAGAGAATGTTACAGGATGATACTGTATAACACAGAAATTATAGAGATCATTTGTATATGTTAATCCCAAGGTTATTTTTATATAAATTTTATATTTCCACTTAACTTAGATATATTACCATTTTTATTAAAACCTTTAAATCAATGTTCTTTAATATAGATATTTTTACTTTTACTGAGTCCTAAAATACCATGTAGTTTGTAGATAGAGTTTGGGCAAAATTGGATACTTATTAAACACACATCAATTAAATATATATTAATCGAATATAGACCCCTGTCCCTCTCCCACCCTTCCTACCCCTCCAGTTTCACAATTTCAGTCAGTTTTTGATGCATTCTTTCTGTTGTTCTTTCCAATATGCATCCCTCCCCACAAGAAGTATTTACAACTGGGTTATTGGCACTAGCATCCACAGATGAGGGATACCATTCCTCATTTGTTTCTCTGGGACTGTGTTACTTCACTTAACATAATATCTTCTAGTTCCATACATTTACCTGCAAAGTTCACGTTAATCTTTCTTTACTGCTGCATAGAACTCCACTGTGTACATGTACCACATTTTCTCTATCCACTCGTCAGTTGAGGGACATTTGGGTTGGTTCCATCTTTTTGCTATTGTGAACAGAGCTACAATAAATATAGCTGTGCATGTAATTCTGCAGTAAGATGACTCTTGTGGGTATATACCCAGGAGTGCTATGGCTGGGTCAAATGGCAAGCTCATTTTGAGTTTTCCAAGGCTTCTCCACACTACTTTCTATAGTGGCTGTACAAGTTTACATTCCTGCCAGCAATGAATGAGTGTTCCCATTTCCCCACAACCTCTCCAGCACTTGGCATCATTTGTTTTCTTGATCCTATTGAAGAGAGGTGATATCTTAAAGTGCTTTTAATTTACATTTCCCTAATTATTATTGATGTTGAACATTTTTTGAGATGTTTCTCAGCCATCTCTAATTCCTCCTCTGTGAGGTCTCTATTCAGTTCTTTGCTCCATCTTTTGAGTGATTCATTTATTTTCTTTCTTCTTTGTTTTTTGAGTAGTTTGTATTTTCTTCCATTCCTTCACTTAAAGTTGGTGCCTATCCTTGAAATCGAGATGGGTTTCTTGTAGACAGCATATAGATGGATTTCGTTTTCTAATCCATTCTCCCAGTCTATATCTTTTGATTGGGGAGTTTAGCCCATTAATATTTAAGGTTATAATTGAAAGATGGATGTTGCTTCCTTTCACCTTATTATCCGTTTGGATTTTTAGTCTCCAATTCTACTCCTGTGGTTATGTTTTTTATTAGTTTCTTTTCGTAGGTGCTTGGGGATAGTTGCTCCTCTCTTCTGCCCTTTGAATTGCTTCAAGTATTTTCTGAAGAGTTGGTTTTCCAGACATGTACTCTATCATCTTCTTTATGTCATGGAAGATTTTTCTCTCTCCTTAAACTATAATCGACATTTTTTGCTAGGTATAGTATTCTGGGTTGGCATCCATAGTCCTTTAACACAGGAAATGCTTTGCTCCAGGTTCTTCTTGCTTTCATGGTTTGTGCCGAGAAGTCAGTTGTAATTCTGATGGGTTTCCACTTGTATGTGAATTGTTTTTCTTTTGTAGCTTTCAGAATTTTGTCTTGTTTTGGGCATCTAACATTTTAACTATGATATGCCACAGGGATTTTCTTTTCTGATCTTGTCTATTTGGAGTCCTATGTGCTTCTTGTATTTGTATGGGTTTGTCTATTTTTAGTTTGGGGAAATTTTCATCTATTATTCTGTTAAAGATCTGATCAATGCTATTCTCTTGAGATTCTTCTCCTTCCTCTATTCCTATGATGCAGAGGTTTGATCTTTTCATAGTGTCCCATATTTCCTGGTTGTTCCACTTTTGTGTATTTTTAAATTTTTCATAATCTTTATTTGAGCTTTTTAATTGCTCTGTGTTATCTTTCAGGTCTGATATTCTTTGTTCTGCTTCCTCCATTCTATTTCTGAGGCTTTTTCCTTTCCTTTCTTCTTAATTGGATGAGTGTTCTATTTCCCTTTTCATTTCATCCTGTGATTTCTTTAGTATTTCCATTTCCTTTTTGAGCTTCTCAATCTCTTCTTGGTGCTCCTTACTTCATTGGTTGGCTTCCTTTTTCAGTGTTTCTACTTCCTTTTGGAGTTTGTTTTTTTCTCCCTTTAGTTCTTTCTGGAGTTTGCCATTCTCTTCCTTTAGTTCTTTTTGAAGTTTGTCATTGTATCCCTCTAGGTCCTTTTCAAGATTTTCATTCTTTCTCCTTAGTTCTCTGACTTCTTCTTTATTTTCTTTAATTCCTCTGCAATGGTCTGCAATTATTCCTCTAAGATCTGTTTCTTGGTTCACCTCCAGGGGCATCCCACTGTAGCTATCTCCTACAGGGTTGGTAGAGCTTGGTGCAGAATTATCCTGCACCTTTCCCATGTTATCCTTTTGCCGTGTCCCTGGCATGAGGGTTTCCTTTTTTTTTGCCTGTGCCTGACTTAGCCCGTGCCCTGGTACCTCTCTGGGGCGAGTTCTGGGCTCCTGTGTTTCAGGAACAGCCGGCAAAAAGACACAATGGCGCCGAACCAAACCCACCCAGCACCGGCTGCAAAGGCAAAGGGTGGCTCTGCCCAGACAGCCACCCCCTACAAGGGTGTAGAGTTTAGACCCTTTTCCAGCAACCCTAGAGTCAATCTACCCTAAAATCTACCTGTCTGGAGTGATTTCCGGGCTCCTGTGCTTCAGGATCACCCCGCACAAAGACACAATCAATGTATAATATTATTATGTTGGGTCATATGGAACAAGTGAGAAAAATGTGCATATTAATGTATTTATGTAAATTTAAATTTAATATAAAATATATTTCAGATATCATTATATATTAGATACTGATGTATGCTCATCGATGTGTGAATGTTCACTTCTTTTTTTCATTGAAGTTTTGTATATTTCATACAACATTTCTTTATCAAATTTAGACCCAATTCCCCTTCTTTGCCCTCTCCCTGTCAGAGCTCATGCATTCTGCCATACATGTCTTTCATCTTTTTCTTAGTCTTTTTAAATTTTTTTGAAGGTGAAGTTTACCATTTGGGGCTTAAGTTTACTGTTTCAGCCAGATCTTTGACCCAGTCTTTTTGTTGTTGTTGTTCCTTCTCATTTTATTTATTTATTTATTTATTTATTTATTTATTTATTTAGTCTTTTTGAGACAGGGTCTCCCTGTAGCTCTGGCTGTCCTGGAACTCCCTCTGTAGACCAGGCTGGCCTTGAACTCACAGAGGTCTGCCTGCCTCTGCCTCCTGAGTGCTTGGATTAAAGGCGTGCACCACCATGCCTGGCTTTCCGTCTCATTTATATCATTCCAAATATGTCTATGGATGTCGCAGATATACCAAAATTATGACATCTGAATTGTATAGCAGTTAAAACTCTGCATTGTGGCCTAAATATTTTTAAACAGGGCATTGCTTTGATATTGTCCATCTTTCCTTCAACTATATCAGTGAGGTTTCTGTGTATTCCTCAGTCTAATATTTAAAACATTCAAGGTTCTTATGATCTTACTTTTAATATTATTTCATATGTATGCTTTATATATTATTAAGTAAATTCTACCACTTTTAAATATATTCTTCCCTATAATCTTTTAAAAAACTCTCTGTGTGTGTATGTGTGTGTGTGTGTGTGTGTGTGTGTGCGTGTGTGTGCCTATGTAAGTTTAGGAGTACATGTGGCAGATTTGCACATAGATATCAGACAACACCCTTGGGTGTTGATACTTGTCTTCCACTTTGAGACAGGGTCTTATTTCATTTGCTACTCTTTATGCAAGGACAGCTGGCCCACAACTTCTGAGGATTCTCCTATCTTTTCTTTCGCATCTGTCATAGGAGAGCATACTGTCATAATGTTACACTTGGCTTTCCATAGATGCTGGGTATCCAAACTCAGGTCTTCATGCTCTACACACACACACACACACACACACACACACACACACACGCGCGCACATGTGTGTGTGCATCTGTGCCTGTGTGTGTGTGTATGTGTGTATACAGTAATTTCTCAGGACTCAGCTCATTTTCTTTCTTCTTTCCTCATACTTCCCACAATTAGAAATAATTCCCACTCCAGAGTTCAATTATGTTTTAGGTGCCTCTGTGCATTGAATATTTTGACTAATTAAGTGTATCTGTCCTATGAGAGCCTACGTTCCTAAGGGTAGACCTATGACTAATTAACATTTAACATCTCCGAGAAAATACTGTAACCATTCTCTCAAATTTTCAATGACTCTCTACTGATTACAAAAATAAGTTACATTTTCCCTGTCAATCAACAAACAATCCATACATTGGCTTCAATCTTTGTCTCTAATAAATTTCTCCATATATTCCCTGACTTGTAGCCTCCATACCCAAATGAATTTCTTCATTAATTTTGAATATACTATGTACATTTTCTTATATTTTAAAAATTCCACACAGTGGAACTTACTCTTTAATCCCACCCACTCATCAAAAGCTAAAATGACCATACAATTTATCTCTTAATACATCATTTAGCACTGTAATTAGCACATCATAACCCAGCAAGCAGTAGCTTTTAATATATTGTCTGTATTTTGCTTATTTTCTCTAGACGTTTCCAAACCAAATTCTCAATCTTATTTTTTTAGACAACCTCATCTTTACCTAAACAAGTATAATTTTCATATAATTTATGTACAAAAAGACACATACACAATGCATTCACACTGTAACTTAGAACCTTCAGAAATTTTCATGCTGGAGGTGCTTATAACAGCAAACCAGATCTCAAAATTATGTTCTCTCTTTACTCTCTTATCTTCTTTTCCATGTTTCTGATGCCCTCAAACTACCCTTATCTCAGTTTACCTAGCTGATGCTTATTCAAATTTCAGACTTCTTTGACAGCACTAGACCTAGCAAAGCTCTTCCATATACCCAAGTCTAGGCTATGCATCTCCTTAAGAAAGAGATTTCATAAGTTTCCATCCAAGGACCCTCAAACTAGGAATCAAAATATCTCCTCAGTCAGCATCTCAAGGTCATAGACTGTTGGCCACTTTTCAGCAGCACCTAGCAAAGCCAGACACACATTAAGTATTGAAAGATACAGAATAAAATAAAAGATCAAAAAAGGGGAGAGAAGAAGCAGAGATGAAAAGATTATTTTTCTTTTTTCCCAGAAGAGAATGTGGACAGAGGACAATAGTTACTATCGCATAATCAAAACTCATTTTCTACCCCAAATCTACATTGTATTTGAAATCACATGTCAATGTGTTCTCTTCCTCTTGTCAGAGTAATAATCTTTTAAAGATGTCGAGTCATCATAAAACCTATTTTAAGGTAAAAAATGGAACAAATCAAGTAAGGTGAATTTATTGAAATACCTAATTTTTTTTCTTCCTGGTCTCCTTGTTCCTGTTCATTTAAGAAAATGGCTCTAGTTCATTAAAAAAGTTCCAGCAAGATATGAGAGTAGAACATTTATCTGATCTGCTTTTGAGAGGAAGAAAGTTTAAGTAACCACTGAAATGACTTGCTGATGCTTCATATGCTTAGATTGCAATTGGAGATGGTTAGCCGGGCATGGTGGCATTTAATCCTAGCACTTGGGAAGCAAAAGCAGGCAGATCTTTGTGAATTCAAGGCCAGCCTAGTCTACAGATGGAGTTTCAGGACAGCTGGGGCTACAGGGAGACCCTGACTTGAAAAGACCAAAAAATATTTTGGAGAAGGAAAATCCAAATCCGGATTAAAAACAATGAAAACATTTTCAAAAGGAGACAAGACAAAGGAGAAAAATAAATAAAAGAGGCCTTAGAATGATGTTTGCTCAAGACCATCAGTTGCTTTAATCCTGAGTTCAAATCCACAGCACCCACATTAAAACCTGATCAAGGCTATGCGTGCCTGTAACCCCAGAAGTGAGTTGGTAACCAGCAGATCCTGAAAGCCCACTAGGCATCCAGGCTAGTTGGACTGGCTTCCTTCCTTTACAGTAAGACAGAGTACAATAGAGGAAGACATTCAGCATATTGCTCTGGCCTCTACATACATGCACACAGGTGTTTTCAGGCACACACATGCAGGAACCACACACACACACACACACTCACACACACACTTCTTTGTCAATTTAAAATTACTTAACACTTATTCAAAGTTGAATGTAGAAAGAGGAGCGAACCAATTTCAAGGCAAAACAAAAAGTAGAACAAAGCAGCCAATCTGCTTCCTTATATTTAGAGACAAGGCTGTGGCTGAGTCCTTGATTCATGCCCTCAAGTGCATTGGCAATGGGTAAAACCCATGAAAAGGGCCACTAGAAACGGAGAGACAAACCCTGTCTACTCGTCTACTCCCTGGCTGCTAGGCCATTTGTCCCAACCAGACTGGGAAGACAGACAGATGGCTGCCTGAATGCATCAGAGGACTAGATGTCCCATGGCCCACTGCTAGATTTATTGCTGACAATGTAATTAACTGGTTCACTCCCTGTTTTTAAATTGGTCACTCTCAGTGGACAGTTGCACTAGGGGGCTGCACTAATCATGCCTCTGACAGCAGCCAGCTCCACAGGCTTTGCATAGCTGCAGGGCCTTTGTGAGCCTGTCCTGTTGCTGCCACAGAGAAATCCACATGTAGCTTTCACTCCCCTGGGCCTTTTAACAGGCTTCCTCACTCCCACAAAATGCACAGCTTTTTTTTTTCATCATTACTTCTTTTCCTGAAGTATAATACAATGGAAAATAATGAATTTTTATTGTCCTTTTCCAGTGACACTTTCTTAAATATAGACTCAAATATTAACTTTAATGATTATTGTGGAAAAATATAATAATCCAAGTAGAATCCATCCAACTTGCCATCCAAGTGAAATGGATGTTATGTTTATAGCCATGCAATCTACATAATACATGTAACAACATTGATAGTAAGCATGTGCCTCTCAGAAATGATTTCTTCTCTGGTTAAAGGAGCAGAACCTGGAGCAAGTTCAAAAACAGAACCAGAAAAGAAGTCAATATTGTGAATGGCCAGAGCTCGACTCACCTCTGTGTCTAGTATCAAGCATGTATTTTTTTCCTTTGTGATGAAGAATGATTGCTGTTTTCTTGAGTATAAGCATGAATTCACTAAAGCCTGAAGATATTTCATGCAATAGAAGGGTAAAGAGTTTTATGTTTTTTTTTTTAAATTTAATTTTTACTGATGGTTTGTGCATTTTGTACATCATTTTCCAATTCAGATCAGGCATATTTCCCTTTCCCTTCCCCCCCCCCCCCCCCCCCTCCCCTTCCCAGATCATGTATTCTGCCATAACTGTCCTGCATCTTTCAGGTTTTTTTTTCATTTTTTAGCTATAAGTGATAATCCATGAGTATAAGCATCCTTCGTGCAAAACCAGTCTACAGACTGTTGTGCCCAAACCCCCACAGTCCCACCATTCAGTGGGGGGTGACAGGTTGTTTGTTCAATCAAGTTGATCAAATGAGTGTCCAGACTACATCGCTGTAGTTTCACCGTTCACCCCAATCGCAGCCTTTACATTCTACCACGCCCATATAGGAAACATAGGCTTTCCAGGTATCTACACAAGAATGGAACCATGAGCCACACCTTCTTCCTGATCTCATGTCCCTGTCCCTCCTTCCTGCTGTCCTGGAGGAGTCACTGCACTTTCTTGCCCATACTTCTGCATGTGTTAGTAACTTAAGAACAGTAACATAACTTTTTTTTTCCTTTGGGTCTAATTAAAAAAATACATGGCACTTGGGAGGCAGAGGCAGGCAGATCTTTGTGAGTTCAAGGCCAGCCTGGTCTACAGAGTGAGTTCCAGGACAGCTGGGATACAGGGAGACCCTGTCTCGAAAAGACCAAAAAAAAAAACATGATTATGAACACAGTAGATCTCTCAAGTCCTATCTAACTGGAATTTGAGTTAAATATTTAATATATTATTCAAATTAATAAAAAGTATGTAAAAATACAAGGTAAAGGACATGTAGGTAACTTAAAATGTAAGTAATTCCTATTTGTTCCTAATAAAAGTTCCTATTATCATGAATATCAGTGTCTGTGATATAACAGTTGATGAAAAATTTTCTTACATTTTCTTTTTCTGGTTTGTTCATTTTCCATTCTGTATTCCCAGGCAGAACAAAAGATCATGGTGAAGTTGTGCTCCATCTTGCTCCCCCACCCTGACACTGCACTAACTGCTGTAATAAGCATCCTCACTGGCCCATCAGCAGTGTGTTTATGTACTGAAACCAGCAGCCAATGATCTTGCTCCTTTAGATGCTTTTGAATTCCAGAAGGAATCTTATCTGGAAGAGCAGAATCCTGCATCTGCTATGCCTTTCAATTTTGTATTTCAGATTAACCGCTCCTTTTCTTTCACATTCTTAAAGCCTTTTAAGAAATTTCCTTCACAATTCACCTGTTCAGTGCCTGCTTTTACTGGTCTATAATGAATTCACGCATTTATGTCTTTTCCTCTTTATTCCTGTCTGCTTGATGATCTGGAGTCAAGATTCTGAGCTCTGACCTCCCTCCTGGCTGTGCTGCCAGAAGAGGATTGAGGCAGACCCCAGAGCTCCAGTGTTCTAGATTTTAAAGACATGGCTTTTGCTTAGATCATGACTAAGTATGGAACTGTTTTATTCTTTTCTAGAAATTAAGTATTTCTCTTCAGGCCCAGGAAGTGACTAAAAAGAGGAGCCAATAGGTGTGCCTATAACCTCATAGATCAATTACTGCTTCTGAATGCAATAAAAATTACTTGCTTATAAAGGGAATTAATTAACAGAGCAGTTTTTTAATGTTGTAAATTTTTAATTGAATTTTTGCGTATTTCAAGCAGCACATCTCAGTCAGTCTCGGTGCCCTCTTCCTTGCTGGCATTTTACCACAACCCCCTGAACCAGAATGCACACTATCTATCATTTGTGTCTAAGGCCTATCTCTTAAGTTACTGTCCCTAGGCTATCATCAATGAAAACTCACCCACTTGGGGTCTAGTCAGTCAATGTGGAGTTTTTCCCTTTAAGAAGATCTGCCCTTCCTCACTCAGCAGTATTCAGCTGCCAATAATTCTTCCACTAAGATTGGTGCCTGATGTCCATTTCCATAGTTCTGTGTGATTTTTCATTGGTCTTGTGCATGCTGACACCATTTCTGTATAGCCATGTGAAATTTTAAGACAAATTAAAATTCCTTATTATTGATGGACCTGTCTTAAGAACTTTCCATGGCATTTTTTTTCAGTAAAGATATTTGATTTCAAGTTAGAAGCATACTTAGCATGTTACATTTCAATTGTGTTGATTATTCTGCTTTTTCTGATTATTAGGTAAATTAGAAATGTACATTCTTTCTTCCAAATACTAAGGATTGAACATAGGGTCTTCTTGTTTGTGCTAACTAAAAGCTTTACTACTGAATTAACATCTCCGAGCCCTTTTTCACTTTGAGCAAGGGGCTTGTTAAGTTTCCGAGGCTGGCCTCAAACATGCAATCCTCTTGCCTCCATCTTCTTACTGTCTAGGATTAGGAGGCATTTACTACTACTACTACTACTACTACTACTACTACTATTGCTACTACTCTCAGCTAAATATATGTCATGGAAATGAGAAATCGTCTGTGTTCATCTAGTTGTTACCAATTTTGCTACAAGTGACTACTTAGGAAATGAATATTGTATTTATAGACATGCACCCCATCTAATACATTTGACAATATTGATAGTAAGTACATGAATCTCAGAAACTACTTCTTCTTTGGTTAAAGTTGTGGAGCCTAGAGTTCAAAGCTGGAACCAAGATGATAAGAAGTCAATATTGTGAAAGTCAGGAGCTTGATTTGATGAAATTGATTGTTCAACATTTGATTTAGATAATTTTAATAGAGACACAATTCTATTTGTGGGAAGCCTATAAGCATGACATTTAGAGCCGTCAAACTACCAAACCATTTACTATTGCTCAAAACACCTTCAATTAGGTTCTCTGAGTGCCCGCGTGCCCCCTCTTTCTGGCCTCGCTTGCTCCGCCCCCTCTGCGTGCTCACATCTCCCACTCAGAATGCCTGTCTGTGGCTGTAGAAACAAGTGTGTGGCCTGTAGGAGGACTTTGTACCATGCTCAGGAGGTGCAGTGTGATGAGAGGAGTTTCCACCGCTGCTGCTTTCTGTGCATGGTTTGCAGGAAGAATTTAGATAGTACAACAGTGGCAATTCATGACGAAGAGATCTATTGCAAGTCCTGCTATGGAAAAAAGTATGGACCAAGCTAGGCGTGGTGGCGCACGCCCTTAATCCTAGCACTCATGAGGCAGAGGCAGGTGGATCTTTGTGAGTTCCAGGCCAGCCTGGTCTACAGAGTGAGGTGAGTTCCAGGACAGCTGGGGCGACAGGGAGACCATGTCTGGAAAAGACAAATATATATATATTTGGTACTGGCACGCTCAACATGGACCATGGTGAGAGGCTGGGCATCAAGCCAGAGAGTGCTCAACCTCACAGAACTACAACAAACCCAAATACTTCCAAATTTGCCCAGAAAAATGGAGGTACTGAGAAGAGTTCCAGATGTGGGGATTCTGTCTATGCTGCTGAGATCATTGGAGCTGGGAAGCCCTGGTACAAAAACAGTTTTCGATGTGCCAAGTGTGGGAAGAGTCTTGAATCGACAACTCTGAGGAAGAAGGTGAAATCTGTTGTAAAGGATGTTATGCAAAGAATTTTGGGCCCAAAGGATTTGGCTATTAGCAGGAGCCCTTGTGCATGCTGAGTAAAGGTGTAAACCCAGAACTAAGCATTGCACACTGAGAATCTGTTCGTAATCAAAATACAGATGACCTTCCAACACTAAACCTCTGTGAAACTCTACTAGCGGGTACTGTGTATTACACCCTGCATTCGCATAGGCTAACTATAGGAAGACAGCACTGCAAGCTCTCACTTTATTTACTAGCATTTTGAAAAGCATGTCTTTTACATTTTAAATAAAATTTCTGCCTGAAAACAAACAAAAACAGAAACAAACTTCTTCAATTAGATATAAAGCAGGGATACATGCAGTCTTCACTTCTAGTATACCAATACTATGTGAGATTAATGAGAAAGATTTTGTAAGATATGAAGAATTTTAAAGAAAAATTATAGAAACACAGTTTTCATAACAAATAGACTTTTTCAAAAGAAAAATCTTGATGGAGATTGAGGGAGGAAAACATTACAAATAAAGTAAGAAAAATGAGAAATCCATCAAAATCTTTGAAAATATGCAAATAAGAGAACAATGTATTGAAATATTTAAATAATGAAGAAAACCCTACCAACCCAGAATTCTGTATTCAATAAAACTAGCATCCTAAACAAAGGAGAAATAACATTCTCATACAAATAAAACAGATTTGATCTGCAACAGACATGCACTGTGGGAATATCTTAAAATATTTCTTCTTCAAATATTGGCAGCTGATTACTTCTGGTTGAGGAAGAGCTGGTCTTCTTTTTTAAAATATAATACTTTTATTGATGTTTTGTGTATTTTATACATCATTTTAGTTCAATTTAGACATATTCCACTTTCCCTTCCTCCCACCTCACCCCAGTTCATGCATTCGGCCATACATGTCCTGCATCTTTCTCTCAGACCTTTTAAAGCTTTTCTCTGCAAAGGTTTATTGTTTGGGGAAGAATTTAACTATATCAGTCCATTCTTTGACCCAGTTCTTATGTTGTTGTGGTTCTCTCTCAATTGTATTGTTCCAAAGTATGCCTATATACACATCATATATGTACAAGAATTGTGTCCTCCAGGAATAAACTGTATGTTAACTCTGATATATGTTTAGGAGTTGACATCTTTCCTTTTAATTTTATATTACTCTAAAATATGAATATATACCTTCTGCCCATATACATTAATTACCATGTCTGAAAGTAAGTGGTAAGTTAATTCTAGGGCTCATTAAGAGATTCACATTATAACATCACAGTTGCTTTCAGCTAGAAAGAAATATAACAATAACGCTGCTCAGATTGCCTTTCAATTGGGGGATTTGATACTAGCATCCACAAATGAGGGAAACCATTCCCCATTTGTTTTTTGGGGGACTGTGTTACTTCACTTAGCATAATGGCTTTGAGTTCCATCCATTTACCTGCAAAGTTCATGATGTCATCTTTCTTCACCACTGCATAGAACTCCATTGTGTAGATGTACCACATTTTTGTTATCCACTCATCAGTTGAGGGGCATTTGGGTTGGTTCCAGCTCTTCACTATTGTGAAAAGAGCTGCAGTAAACATGGATATGTGTGTATCTTTGCAGTAGAATGAGTCTTGTGGGTGTATATCCAGTAGTGGTATGGCTGGATCAGGTGGTAGGCTCGTTTTGAGTCTTTTAAGGGTTCTCCACACTGCTTTCCTCAGTGGTTGTAGGAGTTGACATTTTCACCTGCTGGTCTTCTAAAAGTGAGGGACTCAGGATGGGCTAACTAGACCTCAGTGGATGAACTTGCACTGAGGAACATCTGGGGACACTAATTTGACACAATGAGCCTTGGCACATGACAGAGTGTATGAATGCCAGTGCGTGTGGGGGGTTGTGGGAGGGTGACAGTAGGGAAGGGGGTGTAGAGGTAATCAAAAATAATTGAGATAGTCTGTATGAAATACACAAAAAGTAAAAAATTTAAACAAAAAATATTTTCCTCCTCAGACGGTAGAGTCATATGAGACAAAATCCCAAATCTACATTAAGAAAACAAGAACATGATGAAAAAAGCCAAAACAAACATACAAAAAAGAAAAATATGGTAAAACTTCTGATTTATTTTCATTTTTCCTTACTGAGATAAAGCTACTTTTTAAGAGGTAATAATAATAATAATAATAATAATAATAATAATAATGCATTAGGTGATTATAGCACATACATAAACAAATGACAGCAGTGATATTAGAATAAACATACACATTGTATGTATTAAAGGTGGAATGATAAACAAGAATATATCATGGCAGGACTAAACCAAACAAAATAAATCTTGGATATCCATACCAATTTCATAGAAAAGCAGACCTCATGAAGAGGAAAGCAATCAGGGAGAAAGAAAAGCAGTACATGATGATGAAAAGATAGATTCTCCAAGAAGACATAATTTTTAATATACACATACCAACAGAGCATCAAAATATACAGGAGCAACCTATTACAACTCAAAACACAAATGGGACAATCTACTGGTGTAGATGGAGATTTCACACTTCTCGTTTCATAATTCATAGGTACAACAAACCAAAAATCAATAAAGATCCAGATCACCTGACCAGCACAATTAATCAATTTGAAATAATTACATTTAGTCACTTTTTCCAATGAGAGTAGAATCTATATTATTCTCAAAAATCACATGGAGCATTCCATAACATAGATATAGTCTCAGCAATGAAGTGCATCTTGACAGATGTAGAGAAATAAAGATTATATCCTTAGATAAAAGTAGATTTAAATTATACATTAATAATAAAAATACTCAATATTTTTATATTACAAACAACTGTCTAAGTAATAAATGGGTTAATAGTGCCAAAGAAGTTTTTAAAAATCTTGGACCAAATGAAGTATCAAAAAGCAGGAGTTGTAAAATTCAGTAAAATCAATGCTTAGAGAAAAATTTACAGCCCTGATGTATGTTTGGAAAAAGCAGAAAGACCTGAAAAATACTCTAGGAAATGAAGCGAAAGAAGAAAATAAATCGCCTGAAGATAATAAGAAAACAATAAAATTAAAACAAAAATTCTTAAAATTTAAAATGAAGCCAGTAGATGAAATTAATGAATTCCAAATTTTACTTTTCTCAAAAATAATAAAATTCATAAAACTCTAGTGACACTAACCAATGAAAAAGAGAAAAGAGGCAAATATCAATAATACAAATAAAAACAGGTTCATCACTGTTGGGCATATGGGAAATAAAAGGACAACAAAGTCTACCACAAACAAGACTAGGACTACAAATTCTCTTTTTTTAATTAATTAATTTATTTATTTTTATGTATATGAATGTACTGTCTGAATGTAGGTTTGTGCACCCGTGTTGTGCAATGCTGCGGAAGTCAGAAGAGGGCATTGGATTTCCCTGGAACTGGAGTTAAAGACGGTTCTCAGCCACCACGTGGGTGCTGGGGATCGAACCCAGGTCCTCTGCAAGAGCAGTCAGCACTCTTAACTGCTAGGTCATCTCTCCAGCCCCATCTTACAAATTCTCTTAAAAGGAACAAACTACCAAAACTCACAGGAGAAAAAATATTGTGAATATTTATTTTATTTAGAAGTTACTTTATGTGTGGAGTGTATATATGCATATTTTGGAATAATATAAAATTAAAGGGAACACAGAAAGAGAGAAAAAAAAAACCTGTTCAAATAATTGACCAAAACAGTAAACTTCTACATTGAAAAGTTTATAAAAGACTGAGAAAAAGATGCAAGACAGGACTTAACTTGTATGGCAGAATCCATGAGCTCTGGTTGGGGGTGGAGGGCACACGGGGTGGGCATGAATAGGGGAATGAGTCTAAATTTGATTAAGAAATGCTGTATGAAATGCAGTCAATAAAAATTAACTTAATAAACAAATAAATAATTTTTAAGAAGTTACATAAAAATCTTTCTGATGGAAACAAGAGTCCATGATGGTTTCACTGGTGTTTACCAAATATATAAAGAACAAGTCATAAGAATTTGACACAGTATGTTCAATAAAACAAAAGAACATTCCCTAAGTTTCTCTATGACGCCAACATTACCCTGACTCTAAACCCAAATAGACTTTGGAAAAAGGAAAACTAAAGATCACTTTATCTCATTAACGTGTAAAATTCTTCAACAAAATATTAGAACATTTATTCAATAATGTATACAAAGAATTTCTTATATAACTTACTAATAATTGGTCAAATACTCATGATTGTCTAATATTTTAAGAGTAAGTCAGCAAATCCTCCACATCAGCAGATTTAAGGAGAAAAGTGATATATAATTGGATCAACTGTTGCAGAAAAAGAAGTTGATAAAACCTCATACCCAATCATGATTAAATGAAAAACTCAACAACTTCAAATCCCAAACATGGAAAGAGTCTTTAGTGTGATAAGGAAGAACTGCAGAAAAGGTAGCATCAAACATAATGGGGAGAAATCAAATGTCACTCCTTAACACCAGGAAAAAGAAATAGATGTCCTTTCTCACCACTCGTAGCCAAAACCACAGTAGAAGTCCTAGTTGGTGCAATATGACAGGACATTGACTTGAGCTTATAAACATTGTGGAGACAAAAAAAATATCTCTATTTCTACATGACATATTAACTCCAAAACACTCAAAGAATTCATTTTATTTAGAATTAATCATAAGCAAAGAAAGTTCAGAAAATAGACATTTAATATACAAAAGTCAATTGCTTTCTCATAAAACTAACAAAAATATCTGAAATATACATACATAATAGATGCATGCAGAGATGGATGTAGAGATCTATAGCTATAGCTAGATTATATATATATATATATATATATATATATATGTGTGTATATGTATATAGTCACACAAAGCATAAATCCAAACAGTTCACAAAGCCATCTTACTTGCATCTTGAATGAATGATACTTAGATTTCTTAACTGCAATATTTTTATCTAAAAAATCACATATGCATGTGTACTTAACATTGTATATACTTCTACTGATCTGTTATCAACATAAAGAGAATTGCTAGCACAGATGTGTTAGATCAACTAAATTCCACTGTGAGCAGGAAGTGGGATGATCTTAAGACTTACTATTGGATTTTGCCTGGTAATCACAATCCTAATCAGGTGAGATATTTATACTGCACTTAGAAAATTCAGCAATTACCTTTTAGTCCTAGTTCACCAAATTGATATCTTATAATTCTGTATTCCAGAAAAGTGACTTGGTTGTGATGGAAGATCAAGAAGCAGACTGAAGGCAACTTAGGTCTGACATAGGATTGTAATGTGACTGTTTAATACACTCTCATCTGGAATGAAAAAGCATTTTGCATAGTTTACAGGACTTAGTTGGAAAACAACAAACTATAGCCTGTTTTGTCAGATAATTTCAGAATTACAAGAATTCCACCCCAAAGTAATAATCATTATTCTTTAAAAATCCTATTCAGCTGGGGTAATTATTAACTGCTTTTCAAATCTGAGTTCTTAAATCTCATTGCCATTCTAGTGAATCCAGCCAGTTTAAATAATTATCTTCATAAATGCCTATTTTCACAAAGCTTCTCTTCAGGAATTTATGTTCTAAAACTTTCAAAATTATATAAAAAAGAAAAATTCCACTACATAAAATAAAAAATATGTAAAATGTCTTAAGATACACACAAATACACACTTGTTTGTATATATATATATATATATACATATACATATACATAAACATATACATATATACATATACATATACATATATATGTATATATGTATATATATATGTGTATATATATACATAAACATATACATATATACATATACATACATATATACATATATATACATATACATATACATATACATATACATATACATATACATATACATATACATATATATACATATACATATACATATATGTATATGTATATGTATATATATATATATACATATACATATATATACTTATATATTCATTTATACTGGCTAGATTTTTAAAACCAACAACTAATATTCAATGTAATTATGGTATTAATATCTAGGACATCCTCATTGGAGAAATTTTATATCAAAATTATCCTTGCCTAAAAGTTCACACTGAGTCAATGTATATGTGCCATGCCAATTATTTTGAGATGTTTGATTTAATTTTCTGTGTCAGAAACTGCTGAAACCTGAGAGTCCATCAATATATTTGCATAGTTCTATTGTATTATTTGGAAAGCCATGTGAAAGGAAATTTAAATTGTGCTTTTTCAATACTGCAAATATACATGCACGACTACGTTTATTGCAGCTCTTTTCACAATAGTGAAGAGTTAGAACCAACCCAAATGCCCAACTGATGAGTGGATAGCCAAAAATGTGGTACATCTACACAATGGAGTTCTATGCAGCGATAAAGAAAGATGACATCATGAGATCTGCAGGTAAATGGATGGAACTCGAAGCCATTATGTTAAGTGAAGTAACACGCCCCCCCCCAATAAACGGGAAATGGTTTCCCTCATTTGTGGATGTTAGTACCAAATCCCCCAATTGAAAGAAAAGCTGAGCAATGTTATTGTTATATTTCTTTCTATCTGAAAGCCACTGTGATGTTATAATGCAAATATCTTAATGAATCCTAGAATTAACTTAAAAATATTTTTATTTTATCATAATTTGATGTCTACACTTGTAGAAAACAGCAAAGTTTCCCTGAATCAGGGCGTCTGAATTCTTGGAACCAATTCTGTTTACTAATTCTGGAATTAATAGTTAACAAAGGAGTTTCTTTTCCCTAGCAGAGCCCTGTACATAGGTAGGTCATCTTGTCTAAGGGTCAGTCCACATCTGCGGTAAAATCCTGTGATCAGGCCAAGGAGTGTCAGCTGGGCCACATCTTGCAGAAAGAAGCCTACTGGCTTACAAATAGGCTTGGGAGTCTGAGGGTGGTTCCCCCGAAGTCCTAGGCATTATGGAAAGTGACCACGTATGTAGTATGGAGACGCTAGATGACTTTCCCCTAAATTCTGCGACTCCTGATCCAAGAGCAGAGGTAGAATTAGTAGAGAGCCATGCTAATGAGCTCTAAGTGCAGGCCACAGGGACGGCCCTCATTTTCCATGTCAAAGAGTACTACCGTGGAGAAGTCCGCTTGGTTCCCATGACAGAATAGCATATACACTGTAAATATTACCCCCACTAATCCAGGATCACACTAGATTGTTCATATATAAATAGAACTGTGTAGTGGAAAACCAAATACATGTTTGATGGAGATTCTAAGCTAAAGAAAACAAAACTTTTTAAGCCAGAGAAGGACATTATTTTGTCAAGGAAAATGTTCTAAGAATTCTAAGCTATAGCTGTTAAACAAGTTCCAAACTGATAATGAAATTTTTGTGCATGTCACAATGGAATTTTATTCAGCTATGTAAATGGAATTATGAAAATTTCAGGAAATGGACTGAACTGGAAAAAATTATCCTGAATGAGGTAACTACCAGGTGCAGATAAACGAATACTGCATGTTCTCTCTCATGCAGATCTTAGCTTTGAATTGTTAGATTAGTGTGCTTCATGGGACTGTCTGTAAAGTTCACAGAGCTAGAAAGGAGCCATTAAAGGGGAGGACAAAAATGAGGACTTGAGGGAGGAGCAGGAGAAAAACCACACATTTTATGAAAGTTGGTGGTGGAGTAATTGTGATGCAACGGTTTAAGGTGGTATGGGTGGGATGCTAGGAGAGAGGGGAGGGTGGGAATATCAATAAAAATCAAGAATATGGAGCTGGAGAGATGGCTCAGCAGTTAAAACTGACTGTTCTTCTAGAGGTCCTGGGTTTGATTCCCAGCACTCACATGTCAGGTAACAACCATCTGTAACTCCAGTTCCAGGGAATTTGACCTCCTCTTCTAGCATTCATGGGCTTTCCACAACATCGGTTCACTTACATACATGCAAGCATGTGTGTAATGTCATGTATGAGTGTTTACTCATACACAGAAAATAAAAATAACATTTAAAATAATCATGGCTGTGTGAAAAACTCCTATAAAAATCTACTATGTTGTAAGTCTATTAAGATCATAATTCAGAAAAATCTTTGGACTGAGGCACCAGGCATGGGTGGATAGTGTTCCTGGCAAAAGCCTAAGGTTATTAAACAAAAATTCCCAGTGCCAGGTACAGGACACCCCCTTATGAGTTGTTGTTCAGGGAGTGCCCAGTGCTCCCCCAAAACATTATAAACTGTTATAATTCTCTTAGTTGCCACCAAAAATGGATTCTAAGACCTCACTGCTAAAGATATCACACAAAGGTTGCAGGACATTGAGAAATCAAGTTGGATCTGAGCTGGAAGTTTCCTCTCCTGACTTGCTACCTTTCATAGTATCAGATGAAGCTATGCAAACTGATGTGAGAAAATGTTATCAATAGTCCTACCTGGCTGTGGACCCACAAGTTGTAAAAATGACATCTTTGGCAAGATATGCCCACCAATACTATAATAGGGGCAACCAACAGCATTCTGATTGGATTTGACGCCAACTCCAGAGGAGGGAATTGATGTCTGGGTCTGTAAACCTGGTCAAGAGCCCATAGCTGGGGATGTCATAGGCCCTAGGGGCTACTTTACTACCCTGGCATTACTAAGCAGACATGTTGTTAATCTGTCCTCTAAATACTTGTGTTTATAACCATAGCTTAGCCCTGGCCTCAGCCTTCATCACAGAAGCTTGTTTCTGTACAGGATGGCAGGTAAGGCAGGGACTCACAACTGAATACAGTCTAGAGAGTATGTGACTTCAGAATGCTTGAACCCAAATAGGGCATCTATATTACTGCTTCCAAGGCTCAGAGAACATCTAGCAAATGGGTGGAAAGAATGTAAGAGCCAACGTTGAGGAGGAGCACAGCAAAGCAATGTTGTTGGACACGACACAATCATTGCACTCGTAAACTCACTGCAGCTGTGGTTATCTGCACAAGACCTGCGCAAGATTGGGCCTGTCACCATTCCATCAGCCATGGCAGAGAGGTTCATGGGGCCTCACTCCTCACCGGCTGATTCTGGGCAGTTCACGGGTTCTGGGAGAAAGTGTGCCACTTGTTAATGGGGTAGCCACCGAGAAGACGTCCATGTCTGAGTAAATAACCCCCAGCTCTTGCTCATACAAGCATCTGTATTTAAACTCAATGGGTCAACAAAAGAAGACATCAAAGAAGTAAGGAACTTCTTGGGAAGAAAAGGGTTTCAGAAGGAGAGCACAGGATCAGAGAGGGCAATTGGGGATGAAACTGACCAAAATTCACTATATGCATGTTTGAAATTCTCAAAGAACAAAAATAAAAAATAATTCTAGCCTAGTATTCACCCATTGTGCAAATATTTTAGAGGAACTTATTTTTCCTCAAATGTTGTGCTTAGGTATAAAGAAAATATCAATGAAGGAAAGGGATAGTGTCTTTATCTTAGTGAGATATATAATATATAATTTTGTGAAAGTGGGAAACAGTAAAAAATATTTAGAAAGTAATTTTGTATGTAATTAAAGTAATTGATAATACTAGTAAGACAGATGAATAAAATAAATGGTAGAAGATGTAATTCTAGGCAGGGACGGTAGGAAACACAAAGGCTCTGTGGCAACAAATGGTTTTCAATGGAACAAGAGGTTATAGGAGAGTATACTCAGCACCTTGTATGCTATGGTATGGATATGCATTTTGATCCCAAGAGAAATGGGAAATTGAAAGGAGTTTTAGCTGTAAAGCTTTAAGTGTGTTTTAGGTTTTTCGGGAGACTGCTACATTTCCTTGGCTTGAGTTAGAGTAAGAACACATACCGTGGGAGGCCTAAACAGCAGAAAGTTATTTTCTCACAAGTTTATAAGCTGACAGCGAGAAATGAAAGTGCTAATATGGTTGGGTCTGGTGAGAGGGCTCTGTTGCCCACATTCTGGGTTGCACACAGCCAGGCCTCAGTGTGCCTGGTCACCACCTCTCACTCTGCTGTATTTTCATGTGGCATGGGGAGATAGGAGAGAAAAGACACCAGTTGTCAACCATCCCTTCCTGAAACAACAGAAATCCCATCAACCAGGGGCCCCTAATTGCCTCCTAAAGGTTCCATCTCCAACTGTTGTCACACTGGGAGTTAAGGCTTCAACATTGGAAGGCGAGGATGAACACACATAATTAGGACTTATCAATCACTTCGGCTGTATATGGAAAAGCAAGAGTGACTATAAGCAGAACAGAGAGAAAGCTATTGAATCACCCAAGAGAAAAGACAAGAGTATCATTATAGAAAATTTTGCACATTCCCATTTGAGGGCTGTATCCTGAGCATTTTTGGAATTATTTTGATATACATTTGTGCAAGGAAAATATAGGAAAAGGCCCAAACCAGGGAAGCCTTCCTTCTCAGTCTACCAGTGGGGCTTCCAGGGAGACTGTTAAATAGAGGAGTAAGTGGGCTTAAGCCAAGCCTGTGAGAAAAGGTTTTCCACTATCCTACTCTCAAACTCCATAGAAAATGACTGCTTTAAGCCGATCAGTCAGGCATGGGAAGAACAGGACATTTGCTCAAAAGTTGTTTTAGGAATTCCTGGTTTCAGTTCTCAATATCCCTTACTCTCCCCAGCTGCCTCAGCCCACACCATGTTCTTGTACACACCATCTGCCATTTGCTGTGAGTCTATGCTGTTAGCCTCATCCTGTACACCTCACCACTTCACTATTGCTTTTCTAGGAAATATCAACTTGGGGCTTCTCTTTCAGCTATTTCTTTGCTTTAAATGCCAACATTTGTAAATAGAATTTTCAGTCAATGCCCAATAATGAGAAAGGTAATAAAGACACACAGTTGTCGATTTCTGCAAAGTTTCCTCATAGTTTTCTCAAATCCAGCATGGTCAGCTTCAACCAAGTCTCCTACTACAAATATAAAAGCTATAGCAGATACCTGACAGTGTAGTGTGGCAGTGAAGATATACACTGGGAAACATGTTAATTTGTATGTCACCATTACAGACTGAGTCACGCACTGTGAGCAAGGTGGCAGTAAACGGTCTGCTGCCCACTGCCATGCCTTCAGCCCCTGGCAACACGGCCTCATTAATTCCATGAGATCCTATTAAAAGGGCATCAAGTGCTTTCCAGCCTTTTTTTCCCACCCATTAACCACAGTGCCCTGACCACAAGATGGCCTTTTTCATGCAGCATTACATGATGCCACTCTGACTCTCCTAAACACAGCTCAGGGCAAAACAAGAAGCCAGTTCCTTTGGTTCATGAAGCAACATTCAGCTGCCTAAAGAGCAAACAACTCTTCTGGTTTTGTCAATAGGGAATTATGATACAGTTGGGGGTAAAAAAAAAAGTACTTATATGAAATAAATGTTCACTAACAAACTTCAGGCAGTGTAAAAATTAATCTTTGTCCAATAAATTAAACTGTGACAAAAGGCGCACATGAGCTCATAGCCTAGGTAAATGTACTAAAGTTTCAACATTTCAAAAACTGACCTTCTATAGACCATATTCCATTCTTCCTGTTAGAGAGAGCATAAAGACGCTGCTGGTAGAGTCCAAGAACAGCTATGGACCTGAACTTCATTGCTCCCAACCTGTTCTTCCAACAAAAACCTTGATTTCTCATAGATGACAGAGATGAGAGTGGTCAGCTCAGAGAGCAAAGCTTTGAAGTCAGGCATGATCACTGCCAATAAATCTGTTCTGACAAGTTGATTCCTAATATAATTCTCTCCGGAGACAGGTGACATGTTGAGATGTTAAACAGAACTGTTCACATGGATTCATAGATGGTCATTAGATATAGAGAAATTACTACATTGCTAAGAAAAGAATAAATTCTCATTTTAGTGAGACAAGTAAATAATTATGCAATTATATAATTACTGTGGTGAACTATTAAGAAGAAATGTAATTGCTTTAAGTGTTTACAATGATTATGATGTAGGCATGCAGCTCTGAAATGGTAGGATTGAGCTTTGGCACTAATAACTTACTTCTTCAAAATGCCTTGGAACTATCATGTCAATTTGCTAGGCAAAGGCCCCTGGGCTCTCTTCTGACCATAGCAGAGTTCTAATATCATCTGTAGGGCTTCTACATTCATCTTATGAGAAACTATAAGAGACCTGTCACAGAAGAAAACCAATCAGAGTCAAGGTCCTTGCCCACCTTATCATTAGCTTTCCTAATTTGGTAGGACCAGAACTGCATTGCAGTTGTTACAACCCAAGTAGTCCATCCTGATAAAAACACTAATTACACAGAACTCTGCAGGTCCATGTATCTAGTTTGGGCTTTCTTTCCTTCACTGCCCTCCACTCTTGCCTTGAGGTTTCTAGGACTCCTAGTCTATTAGTAACTAATCCTTATCTCAGTATTTTCTCAAGTTCTCAAGGCATCCTTATTTCCTTTGTGTTTTCACTGAACTTGATCTTCCCTTGGGTCATATCTCTGGAAGCGTTCTCAAATTGTGGCTTTTTTTTTGTCTCTACCATCTCATACTTACTAGGTTTTGTTCTTTATTGCTCATTATTACTTGCTCACTTAAAAATTCATACATGGAAAGTGACAGAGAGAGAGAGAGAGAGAGAGAGAGAGAGAGAGAGAGAGAGAGATCTATCAGGTGATACCACAGGCTACTAAAATATATGCAATAGGTAGTGAGAACTGCTCTGTTTTAATCACAACTGCACTATGAAGTATACATACCCCAGTGCTAATTTTGCTGATGCTTTCATGGTTTTAGAATGCTAATTCACTTAATATAATGTCTTCTAGCTCCATCCATTTACCTGCAAAGTTCATGATGTCATCTTTCTTTACTGCTGCATAGAACTCCATTGTGTACATGTACCATATTTTCTCTATCTGCTCATCATTTGAGGGGCCTTTGGGTTGGTTCCATTATATTAAGTGAAGTAACACAGTCCCAGAAAAAACAAACGATGAATGGTATCCATCATATGTGGATGCTAGCACCAATAACCCAGTTACAAATATTTCTTGTGGAGAGGGAAGCATATTAAAAGAACAACAACAGAAAGACTGCATCAGAAAACTAACTGAAATGGTGAATCGGGAAGGGTGGGAGGGGCGGGAGAGGGACACAGGTGTATATTCAATTAATATATATTTAATTGACGTGAGTTCAACAAGTATCCAATTTTGCCCAGACTCTGTCTACCGGTTACATGGTGTTTTAGGACTTAATAAAAGTAAATATGTGTGTATTAAACAACATTGGTTTAAAGGTTCTGATAAAAACAGTAATGCACCTGAGTTAATTGGAAATATAAATTGTTGTTGTCCACATTTGTTTTATTTAAAATCTGTATAACAATAACTTTGGGATTGGTACATACAAATGTTCTCTATAATTTTTCTGTTGTACAGAATCACCTTGTGGAATTCTCTTTTACCTGTAGGATGATTTAACTTAAAAAATTAAGTTTGCTTCCCAAGTTAACCACATACCATCACCCAAAACAGCATGGGTGAATTTGATGAAACCTGTGCCTTGATTCCAGCCTATAGGTATGTGTAATACAACTGCCTTTTGAGACTCATGGGTCAAAAAAAAAACATAAAATAAAAAAGGGGGATACAGATAGATATGAAAACTTTTTGTCAAAAACCTTGCAATTCAAATCTTAAAACTAACTATGGGAAAAGATTTGCATGTTCCAACAGGTCAAAATGTCACCAACTTAACAGCTGAGAAAGAAAAGATACAGCTTTGCATTGTGTAGGATGTACCAGGAAGTGCCAGCAGAAAGATTGGCCTATCTGAACATTGAAAGAAAGAAACGCCTCAGTTTGCTACAGACATCATCAAACCCCTCAGTGGATCCTACTTGTAACAACTATTTATAATGAGTCCTAATGAAACTTACCTTCTAGGTGCCACAAGGTTTTAATACAAAAGACTTTCTTACCTCCTTCCCATGTAGAACAAGGAGAAATATGATGATGATGAGGTCGTTCTCTAACTAAATTGGAGCCAACTGTTATAGAGGTAATCTCTTATAAAACTGGTAAAACTGCCTTCTTTAATTGACTAGTAGACATAGGAACTGTGAAAAGGATTATTCTCTATTCAGAGCCAAATATAATACTATAGTCTTTATAAGCTGGAGAGCTCTGATATCAGCAATGGATTATTCTGCCAAGGAGATGTTGGCCAGGGGATCCAAGCCCCCCCCCCAAAGGTAAAGGCTTCTTGCCTGTAAACTGGGATACCTGCAAGAAGAGAGGCTATAAGGCCCTGTTGTAGAAGACCTGGTTTAAGCATGGCAAAGATGTATAGAAACCACACTCGCAAGTGTACAGTTGGTTTCTGGAATGCCAGAGAGTGTTACTAAAGGCCACTAAATCAATAAAGCAAATATTGGTCTCCATGAGTCAAGCAAGACTCCTCCGTCAACATCAGCTACACTTCACCTGCCTGGAAATACTGTGCAGCAGTGGCAGCCATATGTCTGTATCTCCCAAATCTAATTTCCTAGTAGCTCTCTCCTTGGAGGAACAATTCATGGCTGATGCCACAAGCTTGCATCTTCTAGTGGTTAGGAGATGTTATAAGCCACAGTAAGACCCTGTAATATTTTACAAAAAAAAACAAAAAAAAAAAACAAAAAAAAATGTATTTCATGGATTAACATACCATCCAAACATCTGTGTCTATACCAAAGTAACCTACCATAACCATTAGTACTCTTTAAATACCTATATATCTAATTACTTGTGCTTCATTAGTAGGATTGAAAGGTTATTTATGGACAAACTATCAGCCCAGAATTGACCAGAGTCCAAGACAACAGCTCCAGATAAAGTAGACTGTTTTGCTTCTTGTCCACCTGTGCCCCTTTTCTAAGCCTAGGGAACAATCTGTGGAAGAGGGGGCATGATAGAATGTAAGGGCTGCAACTGGGGTGAATGATGAAACTACAGCAATATAGTCTGGACATTCATCTGATCAACTTGATTGAATATACACGCCCCCCCCCCAACTGGATGGTGGGACCCATGGGCTGTGTGGGTTTGAGCACAACTGCTTGCAAATTGGTTTTACATGAAGGATGCTTGTACTCATAAATTATTACTTATTGCTAAAAAATGGAAAAAAGTAAAAAAAATAATAGAATGCTAATTTACCACAAACAGTTAGACAATGTTAGAGCCCAGTTTTAACCCTAGCCATTTGGTTCTTGCATCCATTCCTTTAATGATTATGTTGCAGTGCTTACTACTTGCATTCATTTTAGTTGAGTAAACCCATATTATTGAGACCCTGTTCCTTCAGATTTCTCTTGGAGCTGTGCTTTCTAGAAAGGGTCCACTCTTTGTTTAATTGAAACAGTGCATTCAGCATGAAATGGGGAAGTAAAGGAAGAAGTGTCTTATCAGAGAAGAGTTTTGCCATTTATGAGCCCTACTGATTTAGTATTTGTACACATATAATCATGAACAGATGGTCTTAATTTAATCTCATCTATTTCTTGTGACACAAATGGGATAATTATTTCATCATTTCTGATAAAAATAAAAACCGTGCAGTTTGCAGTGCTCTGCTATGTAAAACACACATATATCCATCCATACACTACCTTGGGTGGAAGATGAGCAAGGGTAGTGAGGGATTAAGGATATATGCCAAGGTCTGAACAGGAGCACATGGCTCAGTGAACTTTTCTATATTATGCTGCAAGGTTAGGTGAAAGTTGTTTGTCCAAAGTATATTCCTATTATAAAATTCATTACCACATATGTGACATTGGCACCTACTGAAGATTGCACTTCTTTTTTTTAGTAATTTTTTTTTATTTTATATTATTCCAAAATATGCATATATACCTTCCACACATAAGTCAAAATTACAAATTCTGAAAATAGACTATAGGTTGATTGCTAAACACATTTAGAGATTCACATTTTAACAGTATATTTGCATGCAGGTATAAAGACGTGTAACTTTGCATTCTTATTATTTTTAGAATATGACTACGTATCTTCCATCCATATATGCTAATTACAATGTGTGAATATAAGTATATAAGTGGTAGGATACTTCTAGAGCCCATTTATTTTTTATTTGATTTTTTTTAATAAGTAATAAGTAATGAATACAAGCATCCTTCATGTAAAACCAATTTGCAAGCAGCTATGCCCAAACTTATGCAGATATACCTCTACAAACAAACCAATGCAATAAATTATGAAAAAGTGTAGTCATATTCACTTGAATTTGTGGAAACTGTTCTGTTTAATACCTAATAAATCTGCATTTTAGTGATCAGTTTCCTCTCTCCATCTCTAAGGTAAACATGTTAGTAACTTTACTCTCAACAAACCTGAAGCATCATTGTGATGGTTAATCCTGGGTGTCAACTTGACTGAACTAAGGAACAAATAAGAGAAAAAGGATCTTTGGATTGGACTGCCTCAACCCGAATGGCCCACCCCAAATGTGGGGGTTACCTTCTGCTAGCAGGCAGTTATAAAAGGCCACAGCAGAGGGAGCTGGTCCCTTTTTTCCTGCGGCTTGCCTCTCACTGGTGAGTTTGTGTGATGGTTAATCCTGTGTGTCAACTTGACTGGACTAAGGAACAAATAAGAGAAAAGGGATGTTTGGATTGGACCACCTCAACCCGGATGGCCCACCCTAAATGTGGGCATTACCTTCTGCCAGCAGGCAGTATAAAAGGCCATGGCAGAAGGAGCTGGTCCCTTTTCTCCTGTGGCTTGCCTCTTTCATCTGGTGAGTTTGTCTTGCTGCTGTGATCAACCTTTCAGATCCCAGTGTGTACTGAGACTGGCAGATCTCCTGGAATCCATTCAGGCCTTCAGCACTAGATTGGGACTACTGAGACATCCAGCCTTGTGGACTGAGCAGTTCCCTGGATTCTCTTGGCCTTTCCAGTGTGGTGCAGCTACTGTTGGGCTCCTTGAACTCTGTCACGTGAGCAAATCAATAAATTGTATATAGCTATATATATTCATCCTGTTACTTCTGTTTCTTTAGAGAACCCTGAACTAATACAGATTTGGCACCAGGAGTGGTTAGAGACACAGAATTACGAAAGGCATGAATTCTTAGTGGTGCTTGTAGGGTGTGGCAGCCAGCTCTCTTACCAAATCTACATAGGACAGCTAGAGTTACTGAAGTTCATTTCCTTTTTGGGTGCATGAAGAGATATTGATTTACATCATTGGTGCAGACTATTTAAACTAATTACGAAGTTAGATAGATCCATTTGATTTCTCACACTAACCTTTACCTCTTTGTGAGAAGCATAGGAATTTAGCGACTCTTACTCTATCAAATTACATTCAAGATAATTGCGGAAAATATAGGAAAATAATGATGTTGCCTTGCTGCTTCTAGCAGTCTGGACTAATGTGATACACGGAAAATAACGGGCTCCAGTGAACAAATGACCAGCTGCTCAGCATTCGAAACACACAGTTTAACAGGTTCCAAGTGTGCTCTGTAAGAGCTATCTTCTCTCAGTCAGCCAAAGAGCTACAGTGCACAGAAAATAAGCTGGAGCCACTTATTGTACGTTTGGCTGATTTACAATGCAAATTAATTCCCAGCCACAAAGAGTGTCAGCAGTTTAAAGTGAGAGCACTGGTGGAAAGGTGTGGAACCCTGAAACTTGGGATGGATGACTTGTGTGGGGAACACATGATGATGAGTGATTCTTGAACTACTATGGATTCTGAGGGATTTACTATTCTGTAGGAATTACATCTCCCACCTCTAGGACAGAGTAATCTCACACCCCCCTGTCAGCACTCCCTCTCTTCCCCCCTTTGCCTGACGGACATCTCAATCCTCCCCTTCCAGTGGGATTGTCTTAATGTCCCCAGGTCTTTGCCGATACAATTGTTGCCTCTGAGACACTATACCACCGCTGAAGTCTACGCAGCCCCTCAAGGTGATTTGATAGAAGTGCGTGCTCATCGACGGTAGGGCATGTTTACCACCACTAGAAATTTAGCTATCCCAATCTAAACGATCCCTATTAGTCCAATCATTCCGAAGCCTAAGGAATATGTGTCTGAATGGATTTTACGTAGGCTGTTCGTTTGAATAATGGTGGATAGGAACTATAAATATTGGATCTCCATACCCTGAGTTATCGATATGACTGCCCACTGAGTAAGATTCTAGTTTACTAACATGGAAGCTCGACGTTAATCTAAAACAGGTGTTAAAAGTTTATTTTGAAGTTGGTGATTCGTATATTTCCCAGAAACATGGCCCTATCTATCAGTCGAGTTAAGATCCTGCACTTCCCTTGGCCTAGTATCATGACACGGGATTGTGCCGGCCGTCAGCGCAGAGCGCCCGATCCACTGTCCTTCAAAGGGCCATTCGCCCAACGTGTACACACACCCCCCCCCCACACCCCACATTACTCCAAACAACTCATGCTTAGGACATTCCAGACCGACATGCCATTCACCGAATTCTATACACTATGGACTCATCCCCCCCCCCCCCCATGTATGAGAGAAACCCCCACCCCCCCCACATCCCACTTTCGAAGCGCTTTGTTTCACTCTCTTTACCCCCCCCTTTCTTTTATGCCCACGATCTTAAAGTTAGCCAGCCACAGTTGCTGCTCGCTTGCCTATCTTATTAAATGCTTACCAGCTAATACGGTTTACACTCAGGACCCACCTTCCAGGGTAGGCGTCACCGGGACAGCACGAATCTCCGATCCAGACTACAGATGAGACGTAGTATACCATAATACTCATAAATGGGTGGCAAAAGGCAAATAACACACCTATCACCTATAAGTTGCATGGCCGGCTGAAATGATTCTTTGGCCACTGGTATATAATCATGGATCCTTCAGGATCACAAATACATAACGAATTGCCTTAAGTTTTTATTGTGATCTGTAAAGCAGCAACAAGCTCTAGAACAAACGAACAGAAGTTCAACCCATTGCTGATATCAGCTGTACGCAAATCCCCCATCCCAGTAACCATTTTCCATGACTTGAACGTTCACAGTAGCACCAGCACCCCTTGACCATGAAAGGGTGGCCGCGTTCCATAATGGCCCGGACTAGGACCTTGTTCCAATACCAAAGAGTTTGCTGTTCGCCTTCCTCCTGTCCTTCCCCAGAGGGACCTGAGGCCTTTTAACTGTTTGGTACTAATCTGCTTACACTGGGGGAAAGAAATAATTCAGACTTTTTGAGCGCCTATTGGATACTGGTTCTGAGGTGACCACTGATCCCAGAGCCCTAAAAAACATTGTGGCCCTCCGGTTTAAGAGGGGCCTATGGAGGTCAGGGAATACAATGGAGCTTTTGGCTGAAGCTCAACTCAGGTGGGTCCAGCCAGTGGGTCCCAGAACTCCTCCTGTGGTTCTTTGCCCCGAAAAATAAAAAATAACAACCAACACAATCAACCCCCTGAAACTAAAAAACACCAAACCACAAAAAACACTCCAAAGGACTGCAATACATTGGTGTAGGATTCATATTCTATTAATATAGAACATTGGCAGAATCCCCACCTTGNGATAGATTACTTATTCTTATTCTGGTTATGGATTTTGCCTTTCCTGCAGTAAATGCTTTGTCAAGCTACCTCGTCAGAAGGGACTTCGGAATGCCTTATCCACCGTCATGGTCTTCCTCACAGCATGCAATTCTGACCAAGGGACTCATTTCACAGCCAAAAATTGCAATGTGGGCCCATGGTCATGGTATCCACTGGTCTTACCATGAATTCCCCACCATCAAGAAGCACCTGGCTTGATAGAAGCTGGAATGTCGTTTGAAGACACAGTTACAGCACAATTAGGTAGCAATACCCTGGAGGGCTAGGGCAAGGTTCTCCAGCAAGCAGTACTAGCTTTGAATCAGAGTCCACTATATGGTACTGTTTCTCCTATAGCCAGAATTCATGTGTCCAAGGAACCAAGGGTGAGGAGTAGTGGAAGAGGAATTATTCCACTCACTATCACCTCCTGTGACCTCTAGTAGGAAAATTTAGCTTCCTGTACCCATGACCTCAGTTCTGTGGTCTAGATGTTTTTGGCCTCCAATGGGGGCGTGCTTTTTCCCAGAGAGATAACAGCAAACGTTCCATTTGAAACTGGAATTTTTACAATAAGACTTCCCCCTCGGCCACTTGGGCTTCTACTGACCTTTAAACCAACAGGCTTTAAGGAAGGACTAACAGTAGTAGTAGGGTGATTGACTACAGAACTACCCAGGGGGAAATTGGTGGGAAGGACTTTTTCCTCCACAATGGGGACAAGAAATTATGTCTGGAGGCAGAAGATGCTCTAAGGGTGCCTTCTTGTGCTCACCATTCCTATGATTTAAGGTCAATGGGGACAACTCCAAACAACCCAAACAGGACTAGGCAACTAAATGCCCAACACCTTCAGGGATGAAGGTGTAGGTTTGGTCACTCCTCCAGGGAAGGCCAAGACCTCAGAAGGTGCTTACTGATGTTGGAGGAAATACAGAGATGGGTCGTAGAAGAGGAGGTAGTCATAAATATCAGTGAAGCCACGGACCAGTTGCAGAAGCACGTGGATAATAATATTAACTAGAATATTAACTTTTGTCCTTTTAGGTTAAGAATGTGCTTGTTCATATGTATAAGTATTTAAGCGAAAAATCTTGTGTTTTTCTCTTTTGAATGTGGCAACTGGATAAGTTAAGTGTTGTCATTTTAGGTTATTAAGATACTGAAGGAGTAAGTGTTCCTCGAGGACATTACCAACCTACTCTAAGATATAATGCTTTGCTATTGACACTTGATGACACTTATAACATGTTAGGGAATTATGCCTTGCCATTGTTTGCAATTGAATTTAAGCATAACATAAGGAGAAGATATTTATTGGGTTGTCAAGTGACAAGGGGTGACGTGCAATGTTACTCCTGGGTGTCAACTTGACTGGACTAAGGAACAAATAGAGAAAAGGGATGTTTGGATTGGACACCTCAACCCGGATGGCCCACCCCTAAATGTGGGATTACCTTCTGCCGGCAGGCTATAAAGGCCATGGCAGAAGGAAGCTGGTCCCCTTTTCCTGCAGCTTGCCTCTCTCATCTGGGAGTTTGCTTGCTGCTGTGATCAACCTTTAGTCCCAGTCGTGTACTGAGATCCGGCAGATCTCCTGGAATCCCTTCGGGCCTTCAGCACTAGATTGGGATTACTGAGACATCAGCCTTGCGACTGAGCAGTTCCCTGGATTCTCTTGGCCTTTCCAGTGTGGTAGCAGCTACTGTTGGCTCCTTGAACTCTGTCACGTGGGCAAATAATACCAAACAATTGTATTATAACCTATATATTCGTCCTGTTATTCTGTTTCTTTAGAGAACCCTGACTAATACAGTTGTCGTGCTTTTGTGATCAACTCTTCGATCCCAGCGTGTACTGGACCAGCAGATCTCCTGGGAATCCACCGGGCTTCAGCACCAGATTGGGATATCCTGAGAACATCCAGCCTTTTTTTTGCTGATTGCGCATTCTCCTGGATTCTCAGCCTCTCCAGTGCCGCGACAGCTACTTTGACTGACTTGAGCTCTCTCATGTGAGCCAACATCCATAAATTGTTTATAGCTATATATTTGTCCTGTTGCTTCTGTTCTTTAACAAGAACCCTGACTAATACAATCACATTTACTTCTGCATAGGTAAGCACTCTGCCCCTTGTTTGCTGGGTAAAGAGAAACCATGAAAAGAAACTATCCACATCTTCACACCCTCAGATTCCAACCTGCTTGCATCCAGTTTCATTCTGCCACTCTCTCTGTGACAGAGGCTTATTTGAGCTCCAATGCCACCATGTTTCTGTTCCTCAATATAATAGTTCTGAGTCATAGCTATATATATCTATATAGATATATTATATATACAATTATATAAAATATTACATATATATGTATATTTACTCTTATCTATCTATACTTATATCATATCATATATATATATTATATAAGATTAAAACAAAATAAAAGCACATGTGACCTATATCCAATGTTTTTGAGTTCCCCACTTCCATCTTCAGCACCTCTTAAGATCTATCGCAGTAGTTTTTGCCTCACTTTTCTCCAAGGAAATTGTAAACACATCAGCATGATTGATTGTAGAAATAAGTAATAAAGGTAGCATCTTCATTTTCTCATTGTATTGCCATAATGAACTCAACACTTCCCAGCATACTGAATATTTAAATTATTAATCATATATATAGTCCAAAACATCTATAGCATATAATGTATAATACAGAGAGCAAACTATCACCCAGTGTCCTATGTATCTAATGACATTCAATTCAGAAGAAGAAAGATGAACTGTCTGTACACACCACTGAGGATAAAAACAATACTTAAATTATAAAGGAAAGTAAACAAAATTGTGTTATTTTACCTCCTGGATAGTGATATGGCCAATAACAGAGTCTTTCCATTTCTCATTTTTCTATTACAAAAAAAGTCATTAGTTAAGTTCTAGCATGAGAGACTGTGGTTGTTTAATTTTCAAATCTGCTTTACAGTTTACCAACCAAGTCTAGTGCTTGCTGAAAAGTCAATCATCTTATCCTTGATAGAGCACCCAAGATACTGGGTTTGAAAAGTTGGTATCGATGTTCATGCTCTTTCCTTTTCTACGTCTCATCTCTTTGGCAGAGCTGAGGTCCTACTAATTCAGGGCATGCTTTTCTCAGGAAGTATATGAACATTATAATCTACTGGTGGAGAGAGAAGACAGTCCATAATGTATATATATTATCTTCTATATTAGTATATAAGTCCATCATTATGTGGACTGTCTTCTTTTTTGTACTTATATATATATATATATATATTATACTTATATATATGTACAAAAATCTCAGGCTTATGTTTTGATGCAGTTTACATTAGATGCTAAGTGAGTGCATCCCAAACCAAAACATCTAACATGAGTTACCAATGTTGAATGAGCTAACAATCTCTCCTTTATTCTTCAAAGTGTTACTGCACAATTTCTAATCTTTCAGAGTAGCCTTTGAACATGTGTCCTGACACCATCACTCACCCAGGGACTACTATAATGCCTTCTTGGCCAGCCTCTTTTTTAACCTTCCAATTCATGCTGTAGTTCAATGCAAAAATATGCTTCCCTAGGCATTACCATTGCTATGCCCTGATCATAAACAGTCTAAATCTCTCCACGTCAAACATTGTGCAATAATAAATTACTTGCTTGACTTTAAGATATATCAGAACCAAGGCACACCCTAAAAACCTATCATTGTTTTCTCTGAAGTCCTAACTCCTTTATTTAAACCTGTCACTAAACTTTTAGACATCTGGACACCTGTTGCTTCTGTTCCTACAAACTTCTGTGTTTGGCTCTCCTAAGCAACATTCCCCAGATCTTCCTAAATGCCAGGCTCTCTTCTGAGCCATTCTCTACATGTCAGCTTCTGCATCCTGTCCTTCTTGTTTTCCTCCCTCTTTGCTCCTCTGGGTCTCAAAGCATGCCCCCTCTAGAACAGCACATATCTGTCAAACTACTCAAAATCACACCCAACTATTTTGGTTCTTCTGATTACTAAATCCTAGTAACCAGGAAATGTGTTTTATAGATTCTAGAATATGTGCACAGTAATGAATATACAGTAGAAATTCATTAAATAATGGTAAATTTGTAAACTCTATTTTGCTCACTTATATTTTAAAAATACACGTTTAGATAAGTTTCAATTAAAATATTTATCTAGGGCTGGAGAGATGGCCTAGCAGTTGGGAGCGCCGACTGCTCTTGCAGAGGACCCGGGTTCGATCCCCAGCACCCACATGGCGGCTGAGAACCGTCTGAAACTCCAATTCCAGGAGAACTCCAGTTCCAGGGGAATCCGACACCCTCTTCTGACCTCCGCGGCATTGCGCGACACGGGTGCACAGACCTGCATGCAGACAGTACATTCATACACATACAGAAGTAAATAAAATTAAAAAAATTTAAAATATTTACCTACTTTAAAATAATTCCTTATGACCTTACATATCAGTATAAAACAAAATAGAATTAGAGCTTTTAAAGAATCTTTTTTGTTTTCTCAAAAAATATCTAATAAGCACTCAAAATGATAGCTTTATCCCTCCCCCAACTCATTTTTCCTTTACTGAGAATTTGGCAATAACCTAGATTTAGTAGCGAGAACAAACGCAAAGCAAAGTGTTAGCCTGGAAAACAGAGGACACACCACACTGAAGACTCCTGATTTGCTTTGTGCATTAGACAAAGCCAAACAGATGAGGTTTCTGCTATCATTGTGCCTAGCGTGTGTAGAAGTACTCAATAAATTCTGTTAAGTCATTGAGTTTTGATGATTCATTGAAGAGAAGTTTCTGTGCCTGGAATAGTCACACAGTGTCTCTGGAATTAAATCCCAGCGATAATACCCAAGGAGAGTCCTCATTATAACACTGAGAGCAATGTGATTAATGCAAAGCTGATATTCTAACTTCCAGTTTTTATACTAGACTATTGTTATGAGAAGCAGCAGGCCAAAACCATGGCTGCTTTACTTTCAGCAATTTCTTTTGGGTGGCAAAAACATTTCAGACCTAAAAACAGCCTGAGAATACATTAATTCTAGGCTGGAGAGATAGCTCAGCAGTTAAGAGCATTGTCTGCTCTTGAAGAGGACTCCCCGGTTCGAGTCTCAGCACCAACATAGCATCTAACAAACATCCATGACTCTAGTTCCAGGGGATCTGTCACCCTTTTCTGACCTCTGCACACTTTGCACTTACATGCAGGCAATACATTCAAATGGATGAAATAAAAATAATTTTAAAAATACTGGGATTGGAGAGATGACTCAGCAGTTAAGAACATCATCTGCTCTCACAGAGGCCCCTGGTTCGATTCCCAGCACCCACATGTATGCTAAGAACTCTCCTTAACTCCAGTTCCATGGGAATATGACACCCTCTTCTGACCTCCAGAGCATTGTATGACACAGGTGCGTTCACATACATGCAGACAATACACTCACACACATAAAATAATAAAATATTAAAAATAAAACATCACTTAAGTCATACAGGGAAGCCAAGGCAGAAATCACCCTCTCTGTAGACAGTAGACTACCTTTTCTACACATAATAAAGGATGACCAAATATTATCAGACTTGAGGCTGAAAAGAACTCTTAGACACATCTCATGATTCTTCAGTTCAGCAACTCCAGTACATGCCAAACAGATTACTATAATGGAACATCTCTAAAAATTAGAGAATTTCTTAGTGTTTTGTGTCAAATCGCAATCTTCCTTTCCACAATTCTGCATCAATAATCCTAGCCTTGAAATATCAAACAATAGCTACCATCCATTCCCTCTTCCCTGGGACAGATGTTTCTAAACAGCTCACATGGCTTTTAGATTTTTCTCTTTCTGAATGCTTCAAAATTTACCTTTGTGGCATTGTGCCCTTCTGTTTGGATGAGATTCTTTCATTAAGATTTTGCCCTTGGATCTGTTAAAAGGCTTTCAGTCAAAGATGATAGAAAACCAGCTTCAAGATGACTTAAAGTTGGACTGAAAACTCCAGTCCCAGAGCAATTTAGTCATAGTGCAGTCAGGGGTCTGGGTCCATTTCCTGTGGTTTGCTCTTTTCCACCTTTATCTCTGTGTTAGCTTTCTCTCCAGACTGACTTCCCTCCCAGTCCTTGGATGCCTGCCAGCAGCAATTAGTGCTGCCTGATGCCTCATTCAGTAGGAGAGGCAGGTTGCTTCCCATTAACTGCTGAGGGAAAAACACTGAGATTTACATCAATTGGCTACTCCTGAACCAATCCCTAAAACCCGAGGCGTGCTATGGACTGATAAGCTTAGACCTGGACTAATTAAACCAATTAGAGTGCAAAGGAAGATGGAATTTTCTTGATTGGCCTTTCCTGAGTAGAGTTTACTGTTGAAGCTGGGGTCAAATAAGGTCCATGCAAGCCTTATTTGTTGTACAAAGGCAGGTGGCCTGGATGCTAGTAAAGAACCCTATCTTCTGTCCAGCATGTGTTTACATAGTATGTTAAACTACTGAGGAGGGGTTGATGCCAGTGGCCAAGCTCTGTGAAGTATTGGTAATCATTCTTACTGACATTTCCCTCATATCAGAAAGGTTCCTCTACTAATACACTGATCTTGATTTTCCCTTTTAAAAAAATACAAAGAAATGTAACTTTTGGAGTTTGTTTAGCCAAAACACTTAGCAAGGTTTCTAATTTTGGTTTGTATTTCTCTGAGATGAATTTTCAAAACTCAATCATATTATTATGTAACAGATTGTAAATATTCATCCTTTTTGCTGCTAAATTTCAATGACTGATGTCTGTGTGTTGGCCTGGCTGCTAAAACCGTTTTGAATTCTGTTTCTATCAATGTACCTGCTTACTCTTTCCCAACTGATGTCTTCTTGCCCAGATCAGATTATAAAATGTAACTGAAATAAATAGGACTAAGAACAAAGCCATGACATATTCTAGAAGAAATGTACCTGTCAGCTAATATCAAATTAATAATTGCATGCAGTCATTCAAACAGCTGCACTCTGCCTGCATCTATCAGCCTGTCAAATTTCCATCCTTGCCCACAAGGACATGTGAGTGATTTCATAAAAATCCTTACCTAGACACAAATAGTACCTCTCAACCTCTGAAATCTCTGAGGCTACTCAACCTACAGAAAATTAAATAAGGCTAATTTAGTAGCAATGCTTTTAGTGCACTTAGACTGGATCCTGGAGGTAGACTCATTATTTTCTAAGCACTCTCAATTTCTTGTTAGAGTAATCCATTCTAGAATGTATTAAAGATCAGCATTGCTGATCTAATAGTTTCCAGAACTTACCATATTACACTTTGAGAGAACTAGGGATTATTCACTCAGATTGCATCTCCTGGCAGCATTCCCCTCCTCTATGATTTCTGTAGATTATTGCCAATCATTCTGTGATTACATCTATACGTCCTTTCAACACCTGAAATGGCATTCGTCTATGGCTGCAAAGTTAAATTTATTTAAAAATGTCTGGGCAGCTTCTTATGTCTTCTTACTATTTTTTCTGGGACTTCAATTTGTTTTTCTTGGTGTTTTCCTGTCCATTATATTTTGAGGCCTTTGCCATAATGACAAGGAAAGAGTCAAATAGAAGTGGGGTGATTCTGATTTCTGCTCGGGATGGTTCATATTGATTATCAACTTGACAAGATCGGGAATCCCCCAGAATATCAGTCTCTGCATCTGTCTGTGAAGGAGTGTCTAGTGTCTTGGGTTTAAGCAGGAAGACCTACCATTAATTGGGCTGGATAAAAAAGAGAAAACTAGCTGATCCCCAGCATCTGTAGGTGTCTGCTTCCTGACTGGAGGAGCATATGGCCAGCTGCCAGGTGGTTCTGCTGCCTGCCTTCCTCACCATGACAGACTGTACCCTCAAATTGTGAGCCAAATACACCTCTCTCCCTTAGATACACCAGCCAGGCATTCTGTCATAGCACTAAGAAAAGAAACTAAGGCATTACCCATATTGGTAAATCCCCCATTATCTTTTCTGAGCAGTGGGCTAATCCACACAACAATTTTTATTTCCTGTGCTGATTATTATGATTCCTATCCTTCAAACAGGTCTTTCTCTCCATTTGAAACACTTTACTCTTTTCATCATTTTTGTGTTTCACTTTTATTCATATATCAGATCTTAGAGTTTCCCCAAGAAGTCTTCATTAGTACTCCAAATCTTTTAAAAATATTTTATTTATTTTCTTCATATTGAAGTCCCCCAAAAATCATTTTCTAATGGGGTATTTCACCACAAATAATAAAAACTGTGCAATGTTTTGCAAAAAATTATTTTATTTATTATTTTTACTTTATGTGTATGACCACATTGCCTCCATGGGCATAAGTGCACCCGTGTCATGCAATGCCTGCAGAGTCAGAAGTTGTTGAAGTCCTCTGGAACTGGAGTTGCAGATGGTTGTTAGCTGACATATGGGTGCTGGGAATCAAACCCAGGTCTTCTGCAAGAGCGCCCAGTGCTCTTAACTGCTGAACCACCTTTCCAGCACTCTAGTACTTAAAATCTTTATTTGCTTATTTTTCATGATACATTTAGGTTGTGAGTGCCTTGTTAGCATTCTATATTCCCCATTTGGCTGTAAGTGGTTGGAAGGTAGAGAAGTATTCTTCTGTTTGTCTGCAGAAAAATTCATGGTAGTTGCTATCAAATAGGTACTTAATAAATACTAGTAATTGTCTTATGACTTGAAACTCTCAGGTCCTCTTTCTAAATTTAGCATTTTTTCCAATTATATTTTTTACCCAAGGCTTACAGGCTCCCTTAGTGGTCAAATCTAAATCTAATGTGACATTTTTTTCTTAATTTTTGCCAGGAAAAATAATCTTTATTGGACATTTGAGATGTTTGTTTTGTAGGAAAGCTCAGAAATTAGTTACTTTCCTGCTGTCCTAGCACGAGGTTTCTCTTCAATGAAAATAATCTCTTCGATTATTACAATTGCTTCCAAAATTATCTTTTCTGAAATTTTAAGTTTACTCACTTTGTTTTCCCTGGCGAACTACGCATTTTTCATGTCTTTCTGCTCGTTTGTTCTCTCTTGCTGTAGACCTGGGAAGCAGCAGCAGAAGTGTAACAGTCTGAATGCTCTCCTGCCTTCATATTCCCTCCCCCAAAGTATTAGACTATTCTTTTTTTATCAGTAATTTTATTTTATTTTTCACATTTTTTTATTTATTGATGTTTTGTGTATTTCATATATAATTTTTCAATTCAGTTCAGGCATATTCCCCTTTACCTTCCCCCCATCCCAGATCATGCATTCTGCCATAACTATCCTGCATCTTTCTCTTAGCCTTTTTTTATGTTTAGGAATTAACATTTTCCTCCATCAATTTTATATTACTCTAAAATATGGATACATACTCTCCACCCATATACAGTAATTACAGAGTATGAAAATAATTGATGGGGGGATTCTACAGTCCATTGAGAGACTCACGTTATAACAACATAGTTGCTTTCAGATAAACAGAAATATAACCATAATGTCATTCAGCTTGACTTTTATCTGGGGGATTTGGTAAAGCATCCACAAATGAGGGAAACCATTCTCCATTTGTCCTTCTGGGACTGTGTTACTGCACTCAGCATAACGGCTTCTAACTCCATCCATTTACCTGCAAAGTTCATAATGCCATATTCCTTAACTGCTGAATAGTATTCCATTGTGTAGATGTACTACATTTTTGTTATCCACTCATCTGTTGAGGGACATATGGGTTGGTTCCAGCTCTTTGCTATTGTGAAGAGAGCTGCAATAAACATGGATGTGCATGTATCTTTGCAGTAGGATGTCTTTGGGGTATATACCCAGGAGTGGTATGACTGGGTCAGGTGGGAGGCTCATTCTGAGTCTTTTAAGGGTTCTCCACACTGCTTTCTATAGTGGTTGTACAAGTTTACACTCCCACCAGCAGTGGATGAGTGTTCCCCTTTCCCCTCAACCCCTCCAGCATCTGTTGTCTTTTCTTTTTTTGATCTTAGCTAGCCATATTCAAGTGAAATGATATCTGAGAGTGGTTTTAATTTGCATTTCCTTACGTTTTTTTATTTAATTTTTTATTAATTTTATTTATTTCTGTATGTGTATGAATGTACTGTCTGCATGCAAGTTTGTGCACCCATGTCGTGCAATGCCACAGAGATCAGAAGAGGGTGTCGAATTACCCTGGAACTGGAGTTCTCCTGGAACTGGAGTTTCAGACACTTCTCGGCCTCCATGTGGGTGCTGGAGATTGAACCCAGGTCCTCTGTAAGAGCGGTCGGCGCTCTTAACCACTAGGCCATCTCTCCAGCCCCCCAGCATTTCCTTACTTATTAATGATGTTGAACACTTTTTAAGATGTTTCTCAGCTATCTTTAATTCCTCACGGGTGAAGACTCTTTACTCCATCTTTTGAGTAGGTCATTTGTCTTTTTACTTCTTTGTTTTTTGAGTAGCTTATATATTCTTGACGTTAATGCTCTGTCACATGTGTCACTGGTAAAGATTTCTTTCTACTCTGTGCGTTTTCTCTTCACCTCCTTGAGTGTTACTTTCCCTGTACAGAAGCTTTTGAGCTTTATGAAGTCCCATTTGTCAACCGTTGACCTTACTTCCTGTGTAGCTGCTGTCTGATTTAGAAAGTCGTTTCCTAAGCCTATATCTTGTAGGTTGTTGACAACTTTTTCTTTTATCACCTTCAGGGTTTCAGGCTTCACATTGAGATCTTTGATCCACTTGGAGTTGATTTTTGTACAGGGTGAGAGGCAGGGGTTTAACTTTGTTCTTCTACAGATGATGATCCAATTTTGCCAGCACCATTTGCTGAAGATGCTGTCCTTCCTCCATTGAGGGCTTTTTGCCACTTTGTCAAATATGAGGTGGCTGGAATTGTCTGAGCTCAAGTTTGGATCTTCAATTTTGTTCCATTGGTCAACAGGTCTGTTTTTGTGCCAGTACCAGGCTGTCTTTATTACTATGGCCCTGTAATATAGTTTGAAGTCTGGTAGGGAAATCCCCTCTGTTTTGCATTTTTCACTCAGGGTTGCTTTAGCTATTTGTGGCCTTTTGTTTTTCCATATGAATTTAATGATTTTTTCCAAGTCACTGAAGAAGTTCATAGGGATTTTGATTGGGATTGCATTGGCTCTGTATATCAATTTGGGTAAAATGGACACTTTTACTATATTAATTTTCCCAAACCATGAGCATGGGAGGTCTTTCCATCTTTTGATGTCATTTTCAATCTCCTTCTTCAGGGGTTTAAAATTTTTGTTGTAGAGGTCTTTGGTATCTGTGGTTAAGTTTGTTCCCAGGTATCTTATTATTTTTGAAGCAATTGTGAGAGGGACGGTCTTCTTAGATTCCTTCTCCATTTGTTTATTGTTGGTGTAAAGAAAGGCTAGTGATTATTCTAGCTTAATTTTGTAGCCTGACACTTTACTAAAACTCTTAATTGTTTCTAGAAGTTTTCTGGTGGAGTTTCTAGTATCTGTTAGGTAAACTATCATATCATCTGTGAAAAGGGATAGCTTAACTTCTTTTCCGATTATTATTCCTTCAATTTCCTTCTCTTTTTAAAATTTTTTTAAATTTTATTTATTTCTGTATATGTATGAATGTACTGTCTGCATGCAAGTTTGTGCACCCATGTTGTGCAATGCCACGGAGGTCAGAAGAGGGTGTCAGACTCCCCTGGAACTGAAATTGTCCTGGAATTGGAGTTTCAGATGGTTCTCAGCCGCCATGTGGGTGCTGGGGATCGAACCCGGGTCCTCTGTAAGAGCAGTCGGCGCTCTTAACCGCTAGGCCATCTCTCCTCTTGTCTTATTGCCTGCGCAAGTGTTTTGAGCACTATGTTGAAGAGGAGTGGCAATAGGGGGCAGTCTTGCTGGGTTTCTGCCTTTAAGGGAAATGGTTCCAATTTTTCTCCATTTAGGATGATGCTGGCAGTGGGTTTGCTAAGTATGGCTTTGATCATGTTGAGGAATGTTCCTTTCAGTCCTATTGCCTCTAGGACTTTAAACATGAAGGGATGCTGAGTCTTGTCATAGGCTTTTTCTGCATCAATTGAGATGATCATGTGGTTTTCGTCTTTCAGTCCATTTATGTGTTTTATGATATTTATTGATTTACATATGTTGAACCATCCCTGCATCTCTGGTATGAATCCAACTTGATCATGATGGATGATCTTTTAGATGTGGGTCTGTATGCGATTTGCAAGTATTTTGTTGAGAATTTTTGCATCTATGTTCATTAGTGAGATGGGTCTATAGCTTTCTATTTGCTAGCATCTTTGCCTGGCTTTGGTATTAAAGTGATGCTGGCTTCATAGAAGGAGTTTGGGAGAATTGCTTCTGTTTGTATCTTTCTAAACAGTTTGAGTAGCAATGGTTGTAGGACCTCTTTAAATGTTTTATAGAATTCTGCCATGAAACCATCTGGACCGGGGCTTTTTTAGTTGGGAGGTTTTTAATTACATCTTCAATTTCTTCAGATATTATGGGTCTGTTTAAAGTGTCAATCTCTTCTTTGTTAAGCTTTGTTAGTTCCCAGGATTTCAGATATTCATCCATTTCTCTTGGGTTTTCAAATTTAGTGGAGTATAGATTTTTGAAGTATTCCCATATGATTGTCTGGATCTTTCCTTTGTCTGTTGTGATGTTTCCACTTTCCTCACAAATACTTTTGATTCAGAATTGTTCTCTCTCTCTCTCTCTCTCTCTCTCTCTCTCTCTCTCTCTCTCGGCTAACTGGGCTACAGGTCTGTCTATTTTGTTTATTTTTTTCAAAGAACCAGCTTTGGATTTGTTGATTTTTTGTATTTTTTCTTTGTTTCTATTTCATTGATTCCTGCTCTAATTTTTGTTATTTCTTCCTGTTTGTTGGGTTTAGGGTTCATTTGTTGTTGTCTCTCAAGTGTTTTTAGCTGCAGTTTTAGGTCATTTATTTGTTCCCTTTCTGTTATTTTGATGTGGGCACTTAGGGATATAAATTTTCCCCTTAGAACTGCCTTTAAAGTATCCCACAGGTTTTGTTGTGTTGTATTGTCTTTTTTGTTTAGTTCCATGAATACTTTTATTTCACTCTTTATTTCTTCCCTGACCCATTCATTGTTCAGGATTGTGTTGTTTAGTCTACATGTGTTCTTGTAGCTAGTTGGACTTATTCTGGGGTTCATTTATTGCACTGTGGTCTGATAGAATGCATGGAATAATTTCTATTTTTTTGTATTTATTGAGGTTCCTTTTGTGCCCCAGTATGTGGTCAATTTTGGAGAATGTTCCATGAGGTGCTGAGTAGAAAGTATATTCTCTGGTATTTGGGTGGAATATTCTGTAGCTGTCTGCGAGGTCCATTTGGTGTATTGTATTGTTCAATTCTGACACCTCTCTGTTTATTTTTTGTCCTGTTGATCTATCCAAGGGGCTCAGTGGGGTGTTGAAGTCTCCCACTATTAGTGTGTGAGGATTAATCTGTGTCTTGAGGTCCTGCAGAGTTGTGTTTATAAAGTTAGGTGCACCAGAGTTTGGTGCATAGACATTTAGGACTGTGAAGTCTTCATGGTTCATTGTTCCTTTGACAAGGATGTAACAGCCCTCTTTGTCTCTTCTGATTAATTTTACTTTGAGATCTATTTTGTCTGATATTAGAGTAACTACTTCAGCTTGTTTCTTGGTACCATTTGCTTGGAATATTTTTTTTTCCATCCTTTCACTCTAAGGTGGTGTCTGTCCTTGAGGACGAGATGGGTTTCTTGTAGACAGCATATAGAAGGATTCAGTTTCCTAATTCATTCTCCCAGTCTATGCCTTTTGATTGGGGAGTTTAGACCATTCGTATTTAAGGTTGTTATTGAGAGATGTGTGTTGCTTCTTTTAACTTATTTTTGTTTGCATTCTTGGTCTAGGTTTATATTTACTCTGTTATGATTTTGTTGCTTTCTCTCTTTAATTGCTTAGGGATAGTTGCTTCTTTCCTCTGTTCTTTGGATTGCTTCCAGGATTATCTGAAGTGTTTGTTTCTTAGGCATGTATTCTTTCATCTTGTTTATGTCATGAAAGATTCTTTCTCCTTCAACTATGATTGACATTTTTGCTGGGCATAGTAGTCTGGGTTGGCATCTAAAGTCGTTTAGTACTGGGTCCACATTATTCTAGCTTTCATAATTTGCGCTGAGAAGTCAGGTGTGATTCTGATGGGTTTCCCCTTATATGTAACTTGTTGTTTTTCTCTTGTAGCTTTCAGTATTTTGTCTTTGTTTTGAGCATCTAGTGTTTTAACAATTATATGGCATGGGGGATTTCTTTTCTGGTCTTGTCAGTTTGGTTTTCTGTTTGCTTCTTGTATTTGTATGGGTTTATCTTTTTTCAATTTGGGGAAATTTTCTTCTATTATCCTGTTGAAGATCTGGTCAACAGTGTTGTCTTGGGATTCTTCTCCTTCCTCTATCCCTATGATGTGGAGGTTTGGTTTTTTCACCGTGTCCCACATTTCCTGGTTGTTCCACTCTTGTTTTTTTTTTTTAATTTTCATAATATTTACTTGAGCATTCTAGTTGGACCATGTTATCCCCAGGTCTGATATTCTTTTTTCTGTTTTTTTCTGCTTCTTCCATTCCGCTTCTGAAGCTTTTTCCCATCTTTTCCTGTTGATTGGATAAATGTTCAATTTCCTTTTTAATTTCATCCTGTGATTTCTTTAGTGTTTCCACTTCCTTCTGGAGCCTGTCATTCTCATCTTGTAGGTCCTTGGTTGGTTGGTCATTTTCTTTTTCCCTTTTAGACTAGGATCTTTTCAGCATTTCCACTTCCTTCCACAGTTTGTCATTTTCTCCCTTTAGTTCTTTCCAATGTTTATCATTTTCTCCCTCTAGGTCCTTCTTGAGTTTTTCAATCTCTCCCCTTAGTTCTCTAATTTCTTTGAATATGTCCACAGTTGTTTTTCTTATGTTTTTTTTTAGCTCTTTTCAGTTTTTTTGCATGAAGGAGTTACACTAGTCCAAGTTAAAAATGGACTCCAAATGGTTACATTATATAAGCTGTAAGGTTTTTAAACATGTGACAATGGACAGAAGGGAAATTCTACTCATTGCAGGGAAATCCTCACTTAAGCTTCAGAGAGCCACAAGCACTTAAAACCCATGAATCTTCAGCTGATCATCCTTAGCCAGTCCAATCTCTATCAGGAACTGGCATATGTTCTTCTGCTGGTCACCCTGTAGCCAAATTACTTTTCCATATTCTGGTTGCTCAATTACAGTACCATTTCAGGCAAATTTCTTCTTAAATGCCTTCATTAGTTCCTTTTTTATCATAATAATCAGCTATCCCTTGGACAGTAGTAAGGCTCTTCCTGTCGTTTCTCTGTTGAATTCTTATATGGATATAATCCTCAGTGCCAGCAGGAAGCAGGTCATCACCCTTACTTGCATCAGCAAAGGGGTGGAAAGAGTGGAAGTTCTGGATAGCGGACATACAATAAGATTCCTTTTCCTAGGTGGAAATGGCCTGCAGAAGGCAACTTCGAGAGAAGGTAGGCGGAGGAGGGGGGAGGGGGGCACACAGAGAGTCAGGAAGCAAGGGGGCTCGAGGGGGAGGCAGCTGACTCCTTGATGGCGGCTCAGTGACTGGGGCCAACAGTTGTTTTTTTAAAGTCTATGTCTTGGTTTCCTTCCAGGGAGATCTCATTGTAGGAGTCTTCTGTAAGATTGGTAGAGTTCGGTGTGGATTTAATATGAGATTTTCCCATGTTGGTTTTTTGTGTGTGTCTTTGGCATGTGAATTTGTTTGTTTATTTGTTTCTTTGGATTATGGTGCCTCAACGTTGGCTGCACAGCTAGATCCCTTGCACCACCACTTCCCTAGGCTGTTTTTTTGCAGGTTGGTGTTCTGCAGGACACAGGTGAAGTTGCTCACCCAGCAGGACCCACGCTGGTCTTGTGCTGTGTGCTGTGTGGCTAAATCTGCCCACGTTGCACGCTGGGACTGGATGGTTGGAAGGTTCTGGGGGAATCCAGGCCTCTATGGGCACAGGGGTGCCCAAAGTACCCAGGAAGGCAGCCCTCACATGGTCCTTTGCAGGTTGACATTCTGCAGGACACAGGTGAAGTCCAGTTGCCCAGTGGGGCACACGCTGGTCTTGTGCTGTGTAGTGTGGGGCTAATTCCACCCTAGAGTATTCTTAATTTAGACTTAGTCAAGTCATAGGGCATGGGCAAAGTAGAGCCAGATTCTTTGCCAGAGGGTCACAAAAGATTCTTTGCCAGAGGGTCACAAAAATGCCCCCATCCAGGTCCCAACAGTCTTTGCCCTTTTTTGAAACTTCCTGTGCCAAGACTTCATTATCTAGGTTTGTCTCTAAACTCCAACAAAATGGCCTAATATGCTCTGCCAACAGCATTTTAGGGCCTTTCTAGCCAAAAGTTCCAAACTCTTCCACTCTCCTCTCACAAACAGCCCCACTTCACTGGGGCAAATTTCTGTATTCTCTGTATTCATTACTTTCCTGTTGCTGTGGAAAAATATCTGACAAAAGCAACCTAAGGAGGGAAGAGTCTATTTGGTTCAGTCAGGATATGATCCATCATGTCAGGGAAGTTGTGGGGCCAGGAGCTTGAGGCAGGTGGGCTTTCCCAGTTCAATTAATCCAGTCTCCTCACAGAGATGCCTGGAGGTTCATGACAATGACTATTCTAAATGCTCACAAGTTGACAACCATCGCAACTCAAAGGAATGTTTCTTGTGAAAAGTGAAGAAATCCAGTAATACCCATATATACTTGCTCCTTTTTGAGGCTCATGCAGAATATTACCCCAAATGGAAACATAGAAGTAAAGCAATTTGATCATTTGGTCATTTCCTGCTTTGGGGTGTTCTCATCAAACTTGTTTTGATCATTAGGATGAACTAGATATTCTGAAAACTTGAAACATGTTTATTTAACTCAAATTCACTTAGTAAATTTTACAAAGTTTTGAGTTTTCCTGTTTTACTCAGAGTATCTCCTACTGATACATTTTTAATCAGCAGTGAGCACCCTTAATGCGGTCTATTTGTCACCTGGTTAGTATTTTATATAAATGTTAAGACTAATGGAAGCTTTGAAATTAAACTCACATAATGACATTTCATCTTTGTAAGTGCATTCTGAGATGAATAAATAATGAAGATATTTTCAGCTGCACTAAATGTCTTAAGTTTTCCATCTACAAAGAGATGAGATGGCCCTGATTTCCTCTGATTTTAGAATTTAACTTAATTTGCTCCAAGATAACTTTTGAGCAGGTGAACACCAGGAAAACATCTTGATTTCGCACTGTTTTTCCTTTTGTTCAGCTCTAGCTATGTAATAATTGTCCTAATTACTGTCCAAATTAAATGCATAGCTGCTCCTGCTTTTTTGTTTTTCAAACTATCTTGGGGTATGTTGACATGCTTAATGACAAACTTTCCTGACTATAGTTTTCAATTGAACTAATCAGCCAAAGATAATTTATAAGTAACTGCAGTTGGCTAAGATTCAGTAATATCGGTTTTCCTGATTAATATTTACAGTCAAAAATTGTTACTGATTGATATAATTGAAAGCTACAGTATGAATAAGCATTCTTTAATCAAGTATAATGACAGATCCTCAGAGAAATAATTTAAAAACAAATAATTTTTAATTAACAAAAATGGATTATTGGAGCTGAAGAGATGGCTCAGTGGTTAAGAAAACTTACTGCTCTTGCAGAGGACCTGGATTCAGTTTGCAGCACTCACATGGTAGCTCACGACTGTCCCTAACTCCACTTTCAGAGCTCTGACCTCCTTCCACAGCAAGCACACATAGGGAGCACATACGTGCATACAGGCAAACACCCATATGCATAAAATAAAAATAAACATTTATCAATACTATGAAAAAATGGGGCTGGAAGGATTGCTCAGTGGTTATTTGAGCTGCTATTCCAGAGGCCACAAGTTCAGTTCCCAGCACCCACACTGCAGCTAACAACCATCCTTAACTCCAGTTTCAGGGGATCTGATGACCTTTCTGGCCTTTGTGGGCATTGCACAACATGAGTGTACTTTCATTCATGCAGGCAAAATATACATGAATTTAAACAAGTAAATTTTTTGAAAAAAAAAACTAAGAAAAAGTATCTGCATTCTAACACAACAATAGTATTCTAGGGGCTTGAGAGATGGCTCTGAAGTTAAGAGTACTTACTGTTTGTAGGTTAAAAAAGGAGGCTACCTGTGGCTTCTTTTGTGCTAAATTACCTGCTTGACTTTTTACACCAAAACCTGGCCCCAGACAGGATTTGCCTGCCTTGAGATCAAAGGCACTCACAAATTCTTGTACTCCTGATGTTAGTACTTGTGATGTTATGGAACATGAGGCCCTGAGATATGATGTCACTCTGGGTATAAAAACAGAATGCTGTGAGTCCTTCTTACACCAGACAGGGACTCTGGGCCATTATTATTGCTCATGTAATTTTAGCCTATCAGGTTTGTGTGTTCTTGGCTAGGAGCACTGGCTGGGGAAAATCGATCAGATGCCAGCCTCGAAAATCAGTGGGTGCCAGCAGCATGGACACTGATGTGTGGTGAGTGAGTGTCTGGGTGGGAATTGGATTATGGACCACTGAACAGGTGACAGTCTGGCATTAGGCTGTGGGGTGCCTACCAGGCAGCAGCCTGGAAGATCTGGGGGTACCAATAGGCCATTTCCCGGTGTAGTTATTAGATGAGACAGGCGAGCAGTGGAAATGTTATCAGCCTTTGGCCCCAAGGTTCAGGACAGCTGCTGGCGGCTGTCTTGCATTTCCCCTTTTCCCTGTCATCCAGTGGTCGAAGTTTGTGTGCCCACCTCCACATGTGGTGGAGTGACACCACAACTGTTGTTACAAAGGATCTGAGTTTAGTTCCCAGTACCCGTATAAGGCAGCTCATAACCAACTGTAATTCCAATTCTAGGAGATCTGACACCCTCTTCTGGCAACCTTGGCAGCTACATTCACATGGTACATGCCCACTCAATAGCATACACATAAAATGATACAAAAATCTTTAAAAATTAATATAACACTAAAATATTTGTTAGATCTTAAATTGCGAAAACAAATATGATCTGTCATATTTTACAATAGATTACATAGTGTGGTAATATTATTGTCACTTCAGTAGAATTAAGAAAATTTTCATTCATACACTCAGAGAACTATGTATTATTTATATAGTCTGAAACAAATCTTTTAATATAAAAAATTAGACTCTTAAGAAAGCATGATGGTACATACCTGTTATCACATTTGGAAAACAGAAGCAGGAAAGTGGGAGTTTGAGGCTACCTGGGCCACATGGTGAGTTCCAGGTGAGCACGTGCTACTTAGCAAGACTGTCAGCAGCAAAAACATGCAGACTTCCCAAAATTGTAATCTACAAAATTTTTATTAGTGAGCCTTTGATGTGTTTTTAATAAATTCGTAAGCTCTTATAAACTTTGTACTTAAACACAATAAAAAACTCATTTGGCAAATACAGTTTCTTATACATGAAAACACTGCAATAATTAATGAATTATGGATTAAGGGAACAAATGAAAAATTGAATGAAGGAGTAACTAAGTAAATCAATGAATAAAAATTAGAATATTAGCTTTGGTCTACACTCACATATATCTTAGTCATCTATTGATGTTTTTTCTTGCTGATATTGTCCTCAATTTTTTGTCTTTACATATTTAAGAGTAAATTAACCATTTTAAATTCAATTTGAGAAATACAATATTTTTAATGCTCATAATAAGGCATTGGGTATTAATAATCTTCAGTATCAGTTGGAATGTGAGGGTTCCCTGTAGTCATGTATGTTTTAACATGGCCCCCCAGCTCATTATGCTGATTAAGTTTGTGGAAACTGTAGGGCATGGGACCTAGCTGCAGGAAGTGGGTTGCTTGAGAAGAGGCCTTAAGGCTCCATTTCAGCCTCTGCTTCCTCATGTACTCAGATATGAACAAGAAGCCTCACATTCCCTCTGTCACAGCCAAGAGTTGCTTCTGGCGCCATGTCTTCCTGACCATGAAAGACTGTACCAGAAAATTGTAACTGAAAATACACCTTCTGTTCAGTTGCTTCTTCTGGGGTATGTGGTCACACCAATGTAGAAACCACTTCAGTAGCAATGATATTAGAGAAAAGGAGGAAATTAAAGAAAAGGAGGAAATACTTCCACTTTTAGAAATACTGTGTGCAGTTTATATTGGCTTCTCATATCTGTGTGGAGTTACTGGAAAATCTATTTAAATGTGTATGAGTGTTTTGCCTACATGTATGTTAGTTACCACATGCTTGAAAATCTGCAGAGGTCAAAAGATATGCATGAATTCAATGCTATTTCTGCCAGCTTCTCCTTGGACACTCCCATTTCCATAAGCGCAGTAGAGTCTCTGTGGAGTGGTTGCATGGACAACAAGCACCAAAGTCTATATTCACCAGATCCTTGGTTATGATGGAAAAAGTCTGATTGGAGCTTAGTAAATTCTACAACCCCTTATTCACAAAGTTAGAGTATTAGCTGACGTTTGCATTTAATCTCATGTAAAATCTGCACATTGATATTCCTGATGGATACATTATTGTTTAGTTAATATACCTTTCATAAAATTTAAAGACGGTTAGACTCAATTATGCTGCATCTTAACTAATAAAACTATTAGTAGCATGTTTAATGTGTATAAGACAATTTTGATAAACTCTCAAATAAATCATGCTAACATTATCTTTGAGTTTACTGAAACACATATAATAGCATTTTGAAAACAAAAAAAAATAGTATTTAATGAATTAACTTAGGTTTCTGAAAAAAATACTAATTCAAACACATTGAAAGTAAAAAAAAAATATTAAATAAGATATATTTAACAACGTTTTTGAGTCAAGGTCTCCCTGTAACCCCAGCCATCCTGGGACTCACTGTGTAGACCAAGCTGGACTTGAACTCACAGAGTTCACCTGCCTCTGCCTCCTGAGTGCTGGAATTAAAGACATGTGTCACCACACCTGGCCATATTTAACAATTTTATAACTATATTATTAAGACAGAAATAACTTTTAAAAGTCAAAAAACTAAATATAAATTGATATACAGATAGCTAAGAAAGCTCTGAATCCATTTAACTGCTATGGACACAAGTTTGTTGAATCTTAGTTTCACTATCTCCTCTGCCTTTTAGGACAGATGGCAGAAAATACAAAGCGAGGGCTCATCAAAGGTGGTATGGACCACAGGACACTTTCGCATAAGGCTGGTACCCAAATATCCATAATCTGGAATATAGTGTGTACCAGAAATAAATAGAGGCCCCAGAACTAGATGATTTTCATGGTATATTCAATTGTATCACAATTGCTTTTAAATATAAAGAATGAAGAAAAAAGTATATTATACAAGAGTTGGTCCCAATTCTAGTTTGCTTTCAATTGTGGTGACAAAGCACTCTGATCAAAACCAACTTGGGGAGGAAAGGGTTTATTCCTACAGCTCTTGTATCACAGTCCATCACTGAGGGAGCCCAAGGTACTTGGCTGGAACTTGGAAGTAGAAGCTAAAGCACAGGTCATGGAGAATTGCTGCTTACTGGCTGCTCTCCTTGACCATGCTCAGCCTGCTTTCTTTTTATTATTATATTTTGTTGAAGTTTTGTGCATTTCATACAATATTTCTCCATCCAACTTAGACCCATTCTCCCTTCCATGCCCCCCACCCCATCCAAGTTCATGAATTCTGCCATACATATCTTGCATCTTTTTCTCAGTCTTTTTTAAAGTTTTTCTATGCAGGGCTTTACTGATTTGGGCAGAGTTTACTGTTTCAATCAGTTCTTTGGTTCAGTCCTTTTGTTACTGTTGTTCCCTCCAATTTATATTGCTGCAAAATATACATATATCTATGTCACATATATACCAAAATTATGACATCTGAAAATAAACAAGTGAATTCCAAAACATATTTAGGAATTCACATTTTTCTGTTTAATTTTATATTACTCTAAAATATGCATAAATACCCTCCATCTATAAGCCAAAATTACAAAGTTTGAAAATGAGTGTAGGTTAATTATAGAGAACTTTAAAGGATTCACATTTTAACAGAACAGTTGCTTTCAGATAAAAGAAATATAACATTAACGTTGCTCAGTTGGCTTTACCACTAGGGATTTAGGGCTAGCATCCACAAATGAGGGATACCATTCATTGTCGTTTCTATTTCTGGGAATGTGTTACTTCATTTAGCCTAATGCCTTCCAGTTCCATCCATTTACCTGCAAAGTTCATGATGTCTTTTCTTTCTTTACTGCTGCATAGAACTCCTTTCTTGTAGATGTACCACATTTTCTTTATTCACTCATCAGCTGAGGGACATTTAGGTTGCTTCCAGCTCTTCACTATTGTGAAGAGCTTTCTAAGTTTCTGATGTGAGCTAAATTATTTCTGTGTTTATCTCATCATAAAAGGCAACTCTACTGTCACATCTAGTTCTTCTCTTTAGATTTCGGGATGATTAGAGTTGAGGAATACTCAAGAGCCAGACAAAATATATGGAAATCATTGTCATCTATCCTAAAACTAGCTATGCTGGAGTGACATTCTACTATTTTCCTACCATTTTTCACTGATGTTTCCTGGGTCTACATTTTTTTCTTCTATACCATAAGCAAGAGTATGTGAAGCAATATGAAAAAATTCAAGAACTGCAACTTGAAAGATCTTTCTCAATCTTATGCTATCCACATGTTTTTATACATACCAGCCAGCTTATGTCTTCCTAAAGGTTGACAGCATTTAACTTTGATTTCTTATAATCAACTATACCAACATCTATGTCAAACTTCCAGAATTATATGCATATGTTACCAGTACTCGTTAACTTGTCAAAAATGGAGAGAAGTTATCCAGTCATCTCATTTTACATTTATGGTGATAAATTTGCTGACATTATTTCTGGCATCTATCATAAACTAATTTATACAATTCTAAATATCTTCACAGTGCCATGGGCAAATGTATATTCCAGAATCCATGATTTTTAAGAGAATATTCTATTTTGCTGAGAAAGACAATTATTTGCATGGATCAATAAGGAGTACCAATGTTATCAAAGCTACAAATTTTTAAAAAGTCCCAAGTCTTTTTTATTATTGCATTGCTTTTTAAATTTCTCAATCGTATTTAGTCACTTCCCTTTCCATACCCCCCACCCCACCTGAGTTCCTGCACTCTGCCATACATGTCTTGCATCTTTTTTCTGAGTCTTTCCAGAGCGTTGTTTTTTTTTTGTGTGTTTTTTTTTTTGTTTGTTTGTTTTGCTTTTTTTCTCAAAGCAGAGGCTTATTGTTTGGGGGAGAACTTCATTGTTTCAGTCTTTTCCCCCAGTTCTTTTGTTGTTGTTGCCTTATAATATTGATAGTAAAGTTAGGAAGTGAGAATTCAGCCAAGGCATCCTGTGATGACATAGAGGCAGCTACATGTAGAAGGTGGGACAACCAGAGGCTTTATACAAGGACTGCAATACTGGCCACAGCTCAGCAGTATTTTTAGCAGTCACCATAAACTACTTTCTGTTTGTCCAGAGCATACTAAGCAAATAAACTTTTCAGTAACCTCAAAATTGCTTTTCTTTATCTTGGGTAATGTCTTTCAATTACAAATGAAACTGTCTTTGTATCAGGTTTTTAATATAATTTACTTACTATTTTTATTAAATAAAATATGTGTATGAATGTTATGCCTGCATGTGTGCAAATGCACCCATATCGTCGTGCAATGCCTGCTGTTCTAGTTTCTCTTAACTGCTGTGATAAAACACACTGACCACTACCAACTTGGGGAGGAAAGGGTTTATTCAACTCACATCTCCCAGGTCACAGTTCGTCACTCAGGGAGCCCAAGGTAGGGACTTAGGGCAGGAACCTGGAGGCAAGAGATGTGGCCACAGGCCAGTCCAATGGAGCCAATTGCCCAATTGAGGCTCTCTCAAACCAGGTGTGTCAAGTTGACACTAAAGCTATCTAGCACATTTGACCCCTTATCAACTTGACACACAAAACACATCACTTCTAAACCATCACATTTCCAGTTCTTGTCCCCAAGGTATGTTAACATTAATCACAACATAAAACAGTGCAACCTTAAAAGCCCCACAGTCCTTAAAAAGTCCAAACACTTAACAGTTTACAGTCTGTTAAAAGTCTCTTTAACTGTGGGCTGCTAAAATCCAAAAAAGTACTGTTTTATTTCAAAGGGAAGAATCAGGCACACCTAAGCAAAACCTAAGCCCAGCAAAGTAGCTCAAAGCAAAGTAGCTCAAAGCTGGACATCTGGGATTCACTCACACTCTTCTGGGCTCCAAAGGGTTTTGGCAGCTCCACTCCTGTCCACAGCACACAACAGCTCATCTCACAGGACGAGTCCAGCTCCATTCCACACATGCTGCTGCTCTTGGTGGTCGTCCCATTGTCCTGGCATCTCCAAAAGCTGGGGTCACCACTGAAACTGAGGCAGCACCTTCACCAATGGCTTCTTCTGACTTCTCATGGTTCAGCTTCTCTCCATGACCCCTGCAGTCCTGGGGTCTTCACTGGAACTGAGGTGTACTTCTACCAATAGTCTTTCCTGACCTCTCATAGTTCCAAGCCTTAGCCAGCCATAGTGGCTGCTCTCTGTGGCCCCCTTCAAGTTTCAACACCAGAACCATATAGGAAACTCTTATACATTACCAAGTCCTGCTTCTGGCTTGACATGGAGTCTTGGGCCCCTTCTGGAACATAGCTTCTGTGTGCTGACCCTGAAGAAATTCTTCCCAGAAGATTTCATCACAGTGATGCTGGTCTCTTGTTATGGTTGATTTTTCAACCAGAGCTAACCAGCATCAACTGTCCCAGTACAACAAAGGTTTCACTTCAGGTTCTGGTCTTTTGTTACTTACATCTGATTCTTCAGCCCCAGCTGACCAGAACCCACAGATTCTCAATTCAAAAATATCATACAAACAGCCCCAATGGTCTCTGCTTCCCTTTGAAGCTTCACAAGCCGGGCCTCCATAGTCTACAGCTCTTCCAGTGTAACTGTTCCAAGTTCCACAGCAACAAACTCCAAACACTCAATGACATTTCCAGCCCAAAGTTCCAAATACTTCCACAAATCTCCCCCCAAACACCATGGTCAGGTCTGTTACAGCAATAGCCCTCTATCTGATACCAATTTCTGTTCTAGTTTCTCTTCAATTACTGTGACAAAACACTCTGACACCAACTTGGGGAGGAAAGGGTTTATTTAGCTCACATCTTCCAGGTCACAGTTCATCACTCAGGGAGCCCAAGGTAGGAACTCAGGGCAGGAAACTAGAGGCAGGATCTGAGGCATAGGCCATGGAGGAATGCTTTCTTTACTGGCTTGCTCCTCTGGCCCATGCCCAGCCTGTCCTCTTATACCCTACACAATAACTTCCCTGGGGTGGCACCACTCATAGTGGGCTGGGCCCTCCCACATTGTTCAACAATCAAGACAATACTCCGCAGATGTGGCCACAGGCCGGTCCAGTGGAGCCAATTCCCCAATTGAGGCTCTCTCAACCCAGGTGTGTCAAGTTGATATTAAAGCTATCTAGCACACCTGCCCACAGGGGTCAAAGAGGGTGTCAGATCTCCTGGAACTGGAGTTAATGATAGTTGTTAGCTGCCATGTGGGTGCTGAGAATTGAACCTGGATCCTCTGCAAGAGCAGCCAGTGATCTTGACCACTGATCCATCTCTCCAGCCCCTGTATCAAAATTTTTTGCACTCACTAATAATCATTAATTAAAAATCATCCTGAATCCTTTACCTTATAAACCCAATGTAACATTGAATCTGTTGGTGTAGACAGACATTCATGAACGTTAAGAATGCTTACAAATTTCCCCTACCCAGTTTCGCCTAGACACTGTCTACAGGATACATGGTGTTTTAGGACTTAGTAAAAGTAAACATGTATATTAAACAACATTGGTTTACAGAATCTGATAAAAATGGTAATGCATCTGAATTAAATGGAGATATAATTCGCTGTTGCCCACATTTGCTTTACATAAAATCTGTAGAGCAAGAACTTTGGGATTGACACATACAAATGTTCTCTATAATTTCTCTGTTGTACAGTATCACCTTGTAGCATTCTCTTTAAGATGATTTAACGTAAAAATTAAGTTTGCTTCCCAAGTTAATCATATATAGTCACCCAAAACAACATGGGTGAATTTGATGAAATCTGTGCCTTGACTCCACCCTATAGTCATGTATAATACAACTGTCTTCTGGAGACTCATACGCAAAAAAAAAGGGGGGGGGATACAGAAAGACATGAAACCTTTTCATCAAACCCTTGCAATTCAAATCTTAAAACTAACTATGGGAAAAGATTTGTTTGTTCCAACAGGACAAAACGTCACCAACTTAACGGCTGAGAAAGAAAAGATACAGGTTTGCATTGAGTAGGATGTACCAAAAAGTGGCAACGGAAAGGCTGACCCGTCTGAACATTCAAAGGAAGAAAAGCCTCAGATTGCCATAAACATCGAACCCCTCTGTGGATCCTACATGTAACAACTAGTTATAATGAGTCCTAATGAAACTTACCTTCTAGGTGCCACAAAGGTTCTGATATGAGAGACTTCCTTGCCTTCCCACCCATAGAACAAGGAGAAATATGACAATGATGAGGTCGCTCCCCAACTGTAAATTGGAGACAACTATTGTAGAGGTAATCTCTTATAAAACCGGTAAAACTGCTTTCTTTAATTGACTACTAGACATGGGAACTGTGGAAGGGATTACTCTCTGTTCAGAACCAAATATAATACTAAAGTCCTAGGGCTATGCACTCAGGCAAAATATATTAATACAGGAGCTCTGACATCAGCAATGGATTGTTCTACCAGGTGGATGTTGGCCAGGGGATCCAAGGCCCCACAAAAGGTAAGGGCTCCTTGCCTCTAAGTTGGGATACCTACAGGAGGAGAGGCAATAAGACCCTGCTGCCGAAGACCTGACGTTAACATGGGAGGGATGTATTGAGACCACACATGCAAGTGTACAGATGGCCTCTGGAATGCCAGAGAGTGTTACCAAAGGCCACTAAACCAATAAAGCAAATATGGGTCTCCCTGAGTCAAGCAAGACTCCACCGTCAGCACCAGCTACACCTCACCTGCCTGGAAATACTGTGCAGCAGAGGCAGCCATGTGCCTGTATATCCCAAATCTAATTGGCTATTGGCTCTCCCCTTGGAGAAATAACCCATGGCTGATGCCACAAGCTTACATCCTCTACAGGTTAGGAGATGTTATAAGCCACAGTAAGACCCTGTCATATTTAACAGGGGGGAAAATTGTAATTCATGGATTAACATATCCAAACATGTGTCTATGCTAAAGTAACCTACCATAACTATTAGTGCTGCTTAAATACCTATATATCTAATTGCTTGTTCTTCATTAGTAGGATCGAAAGGTTATTCCTGGACAAACTGTCAGCCCATGAAAGGAAACAGCCAGAATTGACCAGAGTCCAAGTCAACAGCTCCAGAGAGAGTGGACTGTTTTACCTCTCATCCACCTGTGCCCCTTTTCTAAGCCTAGGGAACAACCTGCGGAAGAGGGGGCGTGGTAGAATGTAAGGGCTGCGATTGGGGTGAATGGTGAAACTACAGCAATGTAGTCTGGACACTCATTTGATCAACTTGATTGAACAAACAACCTGTCACCCCCCACTGGATGGTGGGGCTGTAGGTGTTTGGGCACAACAGCCTGCAGATAGGTTTTGCATGAAGGATGCTTGTACTCATGGATTATCACTTATAGCTAAAAATGAAAAAAAAAAACTGAGAGAAAGATGCAGGACAGTTATGGCAGAATGCATGATCTGGGATGGGGTGGGGGTGGGGGGAAAGGGAAAGGGAAATAAGCCTGAACTGAATTGGAAAAAATGTATGAAATGTACAAAGCATCAATAAAAACTAATTTAATTAAAAAAAAAAAGAATGCTTACAAATTTCCCCAATCGTTCAGATGACTGTGTGCTTAAAATGACTTCCTTTTTCCTCTTCCATGTAACAGCGTTTATTTTAACACTCCAATACTTGAGAACCCTTCACTGAACCATTGAAAAAGAAATTCTTCAAGGAATAATTAAACAATTTGGTGAATTATCACAAAAGCATCACATAATAGGTGACTGCAACAATCACAGAAGTTCTTAAGAAAAGGCTTTTTAGCAAAATTGAGAGTCAGGGCACCTATGAGCATTGCCAATAGCTGCCCCTACCATAAATTAAGGGCTTGGCTGTAGGTACAGAGCTCAGCCCACGTGATGCCCAACACACAGGGGCAGCCCTAAAGCAAACTGTCAAGTTTGTAAAGTTCATCTTAGCACACAGCATATCCCGTCTCCTTAAATTCTCTACCTCTCTTCCCTAAATTTTCCCTCAGGCACCTATTACTTGAATCTTTCTCCTTTGCCAACACAAATTCATTTAATTAGGGCAGTCAATCAATAAATAATTTATAAGACTAAAGTGCCAGATGCAAGAGTGCCCAAGACACATAAGGCAGAAGGTTTGTTCTTAATAACTCAGTATCCAATGGGAAAAAGACACAAACTAAATGCAATCCAATATGATAAATACAAAACTTGGAGTCAGAAACTGTGTAAACTTTATTAGAAAGGAATGTTATCACTTTTATTTAGTTCAGGGAAAATTTCAAATAACAAAACATTTGAATCAGGTCTTGAATTATTAGGGATGGGAGACAGGATCAGTTTAGATGTACAAAAGCAAGAAAAAGTAGAGCAAATTTACGCATGTTGCAGTGTGGAATTATAATAAAGGACAAATTTTTTTTCGTTGTTTTTGTTTTTATTTTTTTGATCTTTTCAAGACAGGGTCTCCTTGTAGCTCCAGCTGTCCTGGAACTCACTATGTAGACCAGGCTGATCTTGAAGATCTGCTTGCCTGTGCCTCCCAAGTGCTAGGATTAAAGGCGTGTGCCACCACACCCGGCAGGACAAATGTTTTAATCTCAGGAAAACACCCCTGAAATATAAATACACAAGCTCTGATAAAGGGAAATACTCTTACTTTGTAGGATCAAATTTCTTTTTATTAATAATAATTTTATTGATGTTTTGTGTATTTCAAACATCATTTTTTCAGTTCAATTTAGACACATTCCCCTTTCCCTCCCCCCAACCCCAGATCATGCATTCTGCCATTCTGCCATTCTGCCATATATGTCCTCATCTTTCTCTCAGTCTTTTTTTTTTTTTTTTTGATCTTTTCAAGACAGTGTCTCCCTGCAGATCCAGCTGTCCTGGAACTCACTATGTAGACCAGGCTGATCTTGAAGATCCGCCTGCCTCTGCCTCCCGAGTGCTAGGATTAAAGATGTAAACACCATGCCCAGCTTCTCTCAGTCTTCTTAAAGTTTTTCTCTGGGAGTGGTGACACATGCCTGCCTTTAATCCTAGCACTTGGGAGGCAGACGCAGGTGGATCTTTGTGAATTCAAGGCCAGCCTGGTCTACATAGTGAGTTCCAGGACAGCCGGAGCTACAGGGATACCCTGTCTCAAAAAGACAAAAAAAAAAAAAAAAAAAAAAAAAAAAAAACAGTTTTTCTCTGTAAAGGTCCATTGTTGTGGGAAGAATTTAACTATATCAGTCTGTTCTTTGGCCTAGTCCCTATGTTGTAGTTCCCTCTCAATTGTATTGCTCCAAAGTATGCCTATATATACGTCATTCATGTACCAGAGTTATGTCCTCCAGGAATACACTGTATGTTAACTCCAATATATGTTAGACCCCAAATAGCTAAAGCAACCCTGAGTGAAAAATGCAGTACAGGGGGGATTACCTTACTGGACTTCAAGCTATATTACAAGGCTATAGTCATAAAGACAGCCTGGTGCTGGCACAAAAATAGACCGGTTGACAACTGGAACACAATTGAAGATGCAAACTTGAGCTCATACAATTTCAGCCACCTCATAGTCATTAAGGGGGCCAAAAAAAGCTCATTGGAGGAAAGATAGCATCTTCAGCAAATGGTGCTGGCAAAACTGAACAAATTTCTTTTAACCCAAGCAGTAGTTATTCTGCTCTTGCTTAGTTTCTCATATTATTTTCATGCTAAGCTTTATACCTTTACTCTAATTATCTATCATCTAAATGTGTATTACCTAAAATGAACTATATAGCATATTGCAGCATATAATGCAAAAGAATATTTACTCAGAACATTTGCTTACTGTAATACTGACAGCAAAGTGTCTTATCAGAGTGTTATTCAGCCTTGATCCCGAGCCAGATATTTGAGAGTCAGATGGCAGCCATAAGGAATTAGGTGGAGATATTTTGAACAGATTGAAAATAGATGGCTTGAGTGAAAATTCTAGGTAATGGCGAGGATACTCAGAGTTTAGGTCTCTCTCACCTCTCACCTTCTTGCCTGTGGTTCTGTTCTATAATCACCTTCCTGACAGTAATCCATAGTATTTTATTATAATAGGTCTATGCCTCTTTCAATATTTTACCAATTAAAGCCAGAAATGTCCTTTTATTCTTTTTTAATAAGTGTTTTCTGTTAAACACACAGAGCTTATAGTACACTTTCACAAGTCTTCTATCTCCAACTCTGTTTCACTATCTCTTCTAAGGTGTATAAGATTTATGGAGTTTTCATTACAGCACCATTATTGCCTTGTTCATTGTAGACCACATGAAGCTCAAACTCTGCCATAAGAAAAGGAGGATAGTCACAGAAAGTGAGGAGGTTGAAGAGATTTGGAGGAGCTGTGGGCAGATAAACCGTATCTTATCCATTGTCACACAAGCCACTAAGCTGGAAGATACTATCAGATACTCAGCCACACACTACCATACAGGAGCTGCACACAGGCAGACATAAACACATATGAAGACTACAACACAGGCCACATGGAGGTAGGGACACAGATTTGCAGGCAGACACACAGATAGGCTTATAAAGGTGAAGATGCTGACCTCAAAGCCATTTTTTTACACAAAACCACATGAAAGTAGAATTTTGCCAGAATAATAACATAACATATCACTATTTACTTTGGGGTTCCTCAGACATCTCGTGTCAGCCATTGTTTGGTGACAGCAATTGTTTGCTGATTCATATTTTCCAGTATGTCCAGCATTAGTCATCTTGCCCCAAGTTTGATATCCATGTCAGTGCCTTCAGAATGCCCCCACAGAGAGAGGGGGCAAAGTGAGGTCCAACTAAAAAGGTTTAGTGTAAACAACTCTGGACTGATAAGTCACACTGCAAACAGCACGTTCTATTAGTGTCACATACTTTAATGGAAATTCTTCCAAGCCAAATATTAAGAAAAACAGACAGAAACATTAGCACCTAGAAGAAATGAATTATGCACAGTCAAGTAAAATCAGAACACATCAGAGGATAAAACAATAAGATATTTAAAAGCCTACTCAGATCAAACTGAAGTTACAATTTTCAATTCACAAAAAAATAATGAAGTCCATTTTTAGTAAATTACTAAGCTTCAAAGCAATGTAAATCATGAGTTTAACTTTGTGTAAATCAGAATCTCTGGTGGATAAACTTACACAGTAAGTCATGTCATCACCTGAATTTGTTTTATTTGATGTCAGAATTGCCATGATTCAAATCCTTTGCCAAAGAAGAAATTTAAAATTATAATTTTCCTAACAAATAAGCCTCATCCATTAAATGAAGTAGTGTTGTGAGGGGGGTGAAATGACTTACAAAATATCATCCACTGCTCTGGGAAAACTATTTTCTTCTTTATGGGTTAAAATTCTTAATACCCTGCTATTGCACCAAGGGAACACAGTCAGCCCTTCTCTCATGTCCAGTCTGGCTATGTCCACTGCAGACGTGTTCTTATGGTCCACTGTATCAAAAAGAGGGTCAATGAGGGCTAGAACTGCTCCCTCCTCTGCTCCTTCTCAACTTAACATAGACCCCAGAACACAGCAGGTCCTCTTAGCTCACAATGAAATGGGAAATGATATGATAGGCTCCAGAATTGCCTATATCCAAGAAGACAAATAGAAGAGAAATACATGAGTTATAAACAACGGGTTTCCATTATTATTAACATCAAATATTTGGAATACCGACATTTCTGAGCCTCTATTTCCTCTTTAAACGTTTAAACACCAAGAAATGAAATTTTCATTAGTCTACTTTTCTAATTCCCAAATTGTGTCTTTTCCTCTAGCTCTGACTCTTTTTAGTTTTCTTTGATGACATTTAAAATGAGACGAGGGCTTTCATTTGAATTTTGCCTCTTCAAAGTTCTTAGTTTTACAAGAACCGTGGATCTGAGTTATCAATCAAAAACAGTCTACCACTTCTTATTTTTTAATTTAATTTTCTCGATTTTAAAAATGTCAGAAATGGGGGCTGGAGAGAAGGCCTAGTAGTTAAGAGTGCCCACTGCTCTTGCAGAGGACCAGGGGTCGATTCCCCAGCACCCACGTGGCAGCTGAGAACCATCTTTAACTCCAGTTCCAGGGGAATCAAACACCCTCTTCTGACCTCTGTAGCATTTCATGACATGGGTTCACTAACCTACATGCAGACAGTACATTCATACACATGAAAATTTTTTTTAAAAATTAAAAAACAGTCACACATGAGTATTGTATCTGCATTATTTCCATGCCTCCCTGTCTCCTACCAGCTCTTCCCCTACCTATGCCTTCTCAATTTCTTGTCCTCTTCTTTTATTTTAGAAAAAAATACTGTTTTTTATTTGAGAAAAATAGAGATGAGCAAACAAAAACATAGAAGATAGATATATAAAACTTATTCCATTATTCCAAAATTCTACTTACACGCAATTCAAAGATGGAAGCACAACTGTGGTGAGAAAGGAGAAGCAAATATCTACAGGGAGGGATTCATAGTGTTTCGGACTCTGATCATAGGAGGTACTCTTGGTAAAAATGTACTGAGCTGTACAATTACAACATACTGCTTTGTAACAAATTTATGACAGTAACTACATTGTGAAAATGAAAGTGCCCATGAAAGGCTGGCCATTTTCATATGCTACAAAAAATGAAAGAAAAAAAATCAGGACTAGAAAAGCCATTAAATCTTAGCCATATAATTGAAGGTCTATAACTAATTGTAGAGTTTCCATATATACTTATTAACAGATTTGTTATAGTCAGTGATGTTTTTTAAAGAAAATTACTTTATTCTAACTGAATTGTAAATACAAACACTTGTCTGGTTCCAAATTCTGTACAGCTTAGTAAACCATGGAGTGAGACTGGCCATTTGAAAGGGGTGGACACTCACTTAGGGTTTTACATTTTCATTACTTTTTATTGATTTTTTAAATGATTCTTGATGCTTCAGTACTCAGAAAGTTGAATCCACTTATCAACCATGAAAAAAGAAAAGAAAAAATATGAAGAAAATGAAAGTAGATGAGGCTTTGTGTTATATCTTTCATGACTGGAGTTGTCCTCCTGTTTGATTATTGTTACACCAAGTCCATTTAGTGGTGTTCCTGTGTACTTCTGTTTAAGGATGAAAGTAGATGAGGCTTTGTGTTATATCTTTCATGACTGGAGTTGTCCTCCTCTTTGATTATTATTACACTGAGTCCATTTAGTGGTATTCCTGTGTTCTTCTGTTTAAGGTTCCCCTTTTGGGATTAGATATTCTGGAGAAAACTGATTTTCTTTTACTCAGCATCCATTGATTTCTCTTCACCTTGAGATGGGACCCTGTGACATTCCCCTACCCACCTTGCTATGCCAATGCCAGCTGGTTGTGTCATTGTGTGGATCATGTTAGAATACTCTATTGTGGAGATTTCATTGCTATAGCTATCCTACCATGTCTAGAATGCATTGACTGGTGACAGATGTCTTGTCCCTCTTAACATTCTTTCCACCCCCTCTTTCTTTATACTCCCTGAGCCTTGGGTACAGAGGTTGCACTGTAGATGTTTCTCTTTGGACTGAGCACCTCACTGTCACTTGTTCTCTGCGTTTGACCAATTTTGAAACTTTGTAATAGTTTCCATCTTTAGCAAAAGAAAGCTTCCTTTATGAGTAGTGAGAAATACACTTTGTAAATAGAAAGATACAGTAAGAAATTATATTGGGGGGGCTGGAGATATGGCTCGGTGTTTAAGAGCACTGATTGCTCTTGCAGAGGACCTCGGTTAGATTCCCAGCATCCCGTGGTGGCTAACAACCATCTATAACACCAGTTCCAGGGAGTCTGATGTTATCTTCTAACCTCCATGGGCACAACACAACACAGGTGCACTTACACACATGTGCACTTACACACAGGCAATACACTCATACACATAATATAGAAATAATAAATAAAATATAAAAAAAGCAAAAAAGAAATTACATGAGTCTAGGGAGGGGACGGGAGTACGTTTTTCTCTAGGGTCTATGACCTCTTCAGCAGTGCGTACGAATTCCTAAAAATTTTTTGAAGACTTTATGTAAAGACTATATCCCCAGTGCTACCCAAAATCTGAAACAGGAAAGAGTTAATAAATGATCTGACTGAACAAATTAGTAGCTCTGTAGCTTTACACTGTCCTCCCACTTATGCTCATGTCAGTTATTGAGACTAGACAATATTTTCTCACTAGACTTATCATTTCTTCTTATTTGCAAACATGTTACATGCTTAAAACATAAACCATGAAAATATAGAAAACAAACCAGAAAGAAATAATTACCTATAATACTGTCACCCAAAGGTAATTATTATAAACATTTGATATATAGCATTCCAGTTTTTAAAACATATTTTTATAAAACATTAATTTGAGTCTGGCCGGTTTTCATTTTAAAACATATGGTGTATACTTCCCACATTAGCAAGTATAAATCTGTAATATCATTGAAGTTAGTTGGTATTTCATCATATGCCTGTCCTTAATTATTTATACACATTAAAAAATAAAGTGGGCATGTTTATTATTTTTATGATGTTCTTGTAGACTAGATAAATAATGCTTTGAAATTTGTAAGCATTCAACTAATATAGGAAAATTATAAAACTGACCACATTATTTTCAACAAGAAGGGATAAATTAATAATTTGTTGATTAATAAAAAACTTTATTAATTTAACATTGATATTTTATGTCATCAAAAGTTCAATTCAAAATTATTCCTTTAAGTTATTCGATGATATTACTCAGAATTTTGCAGCTCATATTAATGCAAATTTTAAAATATTTCCCCTTAATATGATCTTAATAGGGTTAAGGGTTGATAAATATGGATATACAATCTCATAGTCATGCAACATTCTACAAATAGAGTACTGGTATCCATAACAACCATCGTTCCTTAAATATATTTTAATTGCAACATTCTTTGAAATTATCAATGGCTTACTATGACAAAGTGAAATGAACTTATGAAAGACTATTGATAAAAGGATTTCTACCCATGCTGATGGAAAATGGCTATTTGTCTGTTCTTTTTATGTGTCTGTATTATCCAGTTGAAGACAAGACTGTAAGTATTTGAAGCAAAAAGAATGTCACCTCCAGACTTAAAACAACTGGATCTAGAAAAACTAAGGAATTTGAATATATCACTCAGCCATAAACCAAAACACTACAAAAATCATCAAAATAACTTCCAATTTGTAGAATGTTAGTAATATTTTTGGTTAATACATCATAGCAAAGAATAAATATGTTCAGAAATTACTCTTGTATTCAATGCAACAATATTATTTTTCCACACATGGATAAAGGTTTACAGGCCATATAGTTAACACTAATAAAAATTCAGGTTTTTTGTGCCGGGCGTGGTGGCGCACGCCTTTAATCCTAGCACTTGGGAGGCAAAGGCAGGCGGATCTTTGCAAGTTCAAGGCCCCCTGGTCTACAGAGTGAGTTCCAGGACAGCTGGGGCTACAGGGAGACCCTGTCTCAAAAAGACCAAAAAAAATTTTTTTTAAAAATCAGTTTTTTTATAAATTATTTTTATTGAGCATTTATTTGTACATTTCATATAATGATTCCTAATCAAATTTATTCCCCACATGCCCCAATCCCTCATCAAATTTATTCCCCACATGCCCCAGAACTCATGCATTACATCATCCAAGTTTTTTTTTTATGAGAAACAAAGAAAAAATCCATTTAAAGATTATTGACACCTACATATGACATAAAAACTAGGTACGGTGCTGAACTTCTGTGAGCCCAGCACTTGGGAGGATGGGGCAAGAGGATGGTGATTTGTAACTTTGCTATACAGACTTGTGTCAAATGCCTTAATGACAAAAAGCAATAGCAGCCTCCCCAAATTATAGCAAAATAAGACAAAATAACATAAAACTGAAAAAAATTCTGAGTGATTTACTGATTAATTTAAATTTTGATCTTTTTCCTGAAATTGAAAATTCAATTGTAAGGGGCTGGAGAGAAGGACCTGGGTTTCACTTTCCAGTGCCCACGTGGTGGCTAACAGGCATCTATAGCTCCAGTTCTTTCTGGCTTCTGTGGGCATTGAACGACATGGGTGCACTTACATACATTTAGGCAAAATACTCATACACATAAAATAAACTAGATAAGTAAAAATTCAAGTGTAAAGAATTTATGAATAATTGACTTTGGAGGGGTAGAAATCCCCTAAATATGCTAAATGTAATCATTTGGTAGCAATATTTTTAATATTTTTCCAAACAATAAGAATTAGCCAAAACTGTCTTAGTAAACTCTTTTTACTTTTATATGAAAAATTATTTTTAGCTTCAAGAAATTTGTTGACAATTTCATTATCATTGGTGCAGTCATGAGACAGAACTTTTCTGTGAGCCCTTGCTTTTTTTCATTAAGCACATGTTTTACAAATTACGGCATAGACGAGTTAGATGTTACTAATTTGGCTTCTTCCTCCTGATACATAAGATTATATCTCACAGTCTCCCCTGTGACCAAGGCGGGCCCATGCTGCTGTGTTCTGTCAAAGGAGAACGGAACTATGCTATTCCTCCCCCAGGTCCTGTCAAGAGGCCTCTTACTCCTTGTTTGCTTCTTCCTGGCTTAAAGCAAAGAAGCTTATGCAGAAATTGAATAAGGCTTAGATGACGTAAATATTAGGAGAGGGCAGGAGTCAGGATTCTTAATAATCACACACAAGGCCACACTAAGTATCTGCATTGTGATGGGATCCAGAAACAAAGAATTATGGTGTGAGTTACTAAGATTTGAGGACTGCATTTGGGCAGCCATCCTTAATTACTCCCAAAGCAAATGAGTCCTTAAAAGTGTTTCCCTTGATATTACTAATTTATTTTTAATTTTTAAAATTATTTTTATTAATTTTATTTTACATTTATGAATGTATTTCCTGCAAGTGTATAAATGTACCTGCACAGTACAATGTTGCAGATAGCTGTTAGCCACCATGTGGGTGCTGGGAATTGAACCCAGGTCCTGTGCAAGAGCAACTAGTGCTCTTAACCCCTGAGCCACCTCTCCCAACTGATATTCCTGATTTTTAATTTAAGTGTTGGGTTTGGTCTGTTGTAGTTTGTCTTCCATTGCTGTGACAAAACACTCTGACCAACACCAACTTGAGGAGGAAAGGGTTTATTCAGCTTACATCTCCTGGGTCACAGTTCTCACTCAGGGAGCCCAAGGCAAGAACTCAGGGCAGGAACCTGTAGGCAGGAGCTGAAGCACAGGCCATGGAGGAATGCTGTTCACTGGCTTGCTCCCCTAGCCCATGCCCAGCCTGCCTTCTTATACCATACACAATCACCTGCCCAGGGTGGCACTACTCATTGTGGGCTGGGCCCTCCCACACTGCTCGACCATCAAGACAGTACTCCACAGACATGGCCACAGGCCAATCCAATGGAGGCAATTCCCCAATTGAGGCTCCCTCAACCCAGGTGTGTCAAATTGACACTAAAGCTATCCAGCACAATTGACCCCTTGTCAACTTGACACACAATACACATCACTATTAAACCACCACCTTTCCAGTTTTTATTCCCAAAGTATGATGTTAACATTAAACACAACCTAAGTCAGTACAACCTTAAAAGCCTCACAGTCCTTAAAATGTCCAAATACTTAAAAGTTCACAGTCTGTTAAAATTCTCTTAACTGGGGGGCTGGAGAGATAGCCTAGCGGTTAAGAGCACCGACGCTCTTGCAGAGGACCTGGGTTCGATCCCCAGCACCCACATGGCGGCTAAGAACCATCTGTAACTCCAATTCCAGGAGAACTCCAGTTCCAGGGGAATCCGAGACCCTCTTCTGACCTCCGCGGCATTGCACGACATGGGTGCACAGACCTGCATGCAGACAGTACATTCATACACATACAAAAATAAATAAATAATTAAAAAAAATTAAAAAAAAAAGTCTCTTAACTGTGGGCTGCTGTAAAATCCAAAACAAGTACTGTCTTATTTCAAAGGGAAGAATCAGGCACACTCAAAACCTAAGTCCAGCAAGTAGCTCAAGGCTGGACACCTGGGACTCACTCACAATCTTCTGGGCTCCAAAGAATTTTGGCAGCTCCCCTTCTCTGACTCTGCTGTCCGTGGCACACACAGCTCATCTCAAAGGACCAGGCCGACTCCATTTCACACCTGCCACTGCTCTTGGTGGTCATCCCATGGTCCCGGAATCTCCAAAAAGCTGGGGTCACCTCTGAAACTGAGGCAGCACCTTCACCAATGGTCTCTTCTGACTTCTCCTGGTGCAAAGCCTCAGCTTCTCTCCATGACCCCTGCAATCTTTGGGTCTTCACTGCAACCAAGTTGCACTTCCACCAATGGTCTTTCCTGACCTCTCAATGCCAAGCCTCAGCTGCACTCTGTGACCCCCTCAAATTTCAACACCAGAACCGTATAGGAGACTCTTACATGTTACCAAGTCCTGCTTCTGGCTCGAGATGGAGGCTCAGGCCCCTTCTGGAGCACAGCTTCTGTGTGCTGACCCTGAAGAAATTCTTCCCAGAAGATTTCACCACAGTGATGCTGGTCTCTTGTTACTTACAGCTGATTCTTCTGCGCCAGCTAACCAGCATCAATTGTCCCAGTACAACAATAATTTCCCTTCAGGTTCTGGTCTCTTGTTACTTACAGCTGATTCTTCAGCCCCAGCTGACCAGAACCCACAGATTACACAGTACTGATGATCTCTGCTCCCCTTTGAAACTAGAAACTTCACATGCCAGGCCTCCATCTTCTACAACTCCTTCAGCAAAACTGCTCCAAGCTCCACAGCAACGATCTTTAGGCATTCAATGATCTTCCCAGCCCAAAGTTCCAAACGCCTCCACAGTCCTTCCCCAAAACACCAAGGTCAGGTCTGTCACAGCAATTCCCCACTCTTCTGGTACCAGTCTCTGTTGTAGTTTGTCTTCCATTTCTGTGACAAAACATTCTGACCAACACCAACTTGGGGAGGAAAGGGTTTATTCAACTTACATCTCCTGGGTCACAGTTCTCATTCAGGGAGCCCAAGGCAAGAACTCAGGGCAGGAACCTGGAGGCAGGAGCTGAAGCACAGGCCATGGAGGAATGCTGTTCACTGGCTTGCTCCCCTGGCCCATGCCCAGCCTGCCTTCTTATACCATACACAACCACCTGCCCAGGGTGGCACTACTCATTGTGAGCTGGGCCTTCCCACACTGCTCGACCATCAAGACAGTACTCCACAGACGTGGCCACAGGCCAAGCCAATGGATCCAATTCTCCAATTGAGGCTCCCTCAACCCAGGTGTGTCAAGTTGACACTAAAGCTATCCAGCACAGGTCATTTGAGGAACATCGTGTGTTGATTATTTTCTTTAGGGATTTCTCCAATTTTAGCATTGAATTTAAAAGAAATCACTAAAATAATAAACTTATTATTCACACTATGTTAATAACCAAACTACTTTCTAATCAACCAAGGGCTGTCTACTCTGCATCTTTGTTCTCCTGAATATCAGTGCTTTAAACTCCATCAGACTTGTGCTGTGAAATGTGTTGTTTTTCTCAATTAATAAGTAAGTCTACTAGTATCCCTGCAGACTCATCAAAGGAGCAGTTTACACAGCAGAGGAGACTTTGAGCTTTTGTTAGATGGTCAAACATTGTATATAAGAATCAAAGCTATGGAATTGAATGTGTGTGTGTGCATGTGTGTGTCTGTGTGTGTGTGTGTGTGTGTGTGTGTGTGTACTGGCCTGAGCATACCATGACATGTTCACAGAGGTCAGAGGACAAGTTTCCAGAAATGATTTTCTCCTTCAGTTGTTCATTCCAGAGATGACACTCATGTCACCGGGCTTGTACGCATTTTTATCCACTGAACCATCTTGTTTTCCCTGCATTGAAGATTATACAAACAACATATATTTCAGATGAGTCAACTGTGATTTAATAAAGGTTAAGACATTAGCATAAGAACACAGCTGGTTATCAACAGAGTACAGTTAGCACCCTGGTATGTATCCTGAATTATCCACCACACTTGTATGGGTAACAGGTTTTTATAGCCATGTCCATCACAGGACACTCAGTCATAATCCATTCTCAGGGACAGTGTTCAGCTGACCACTGGCATTCACTGCCATCATCACCACTTCTTCCCTACTTGACCTAGCCTATTGGTTAATAGGGATCCCCAGCTCAAGACAGATTATCTATACATTGGCTAGCAGTCTAGACTAGTTGAGACATTATGTGCAGGTGATCTGGCCATGCTGTTTGAAATATGAACTAAGAAATGGAGCACTGCAACCAATAGGCAAAAAGAGCTTATATTAAACATATGCAAATGAAGAGGAACACTGAAGCCAGGACCTTGAAGGACAGAGACAAGGCAGTTATAGGAGAGACTTGGAACCAGAAAAGGGAAACCGAAAGGAGCAGGTTGGTGGTTTTCTGAGATCCTAATGTCTATTTTGATCCACTCCAGAACTGAGTCCATTGGGAAGCCCTATACCTCACTAACTTACAAAGAAGTTCCCTTTATCTCAGAGAGGCTTACATGAGTACACTGCTTTGTTTTGTTTTGTTTTGGTTTGGTTTAGTCTTTTCAACACAGGGTCTCCCTGTAGCCCCAGCTGTCCTGGAATTCACTCTGTAGACCAGGCTGAACTTGAACTCACAAAGATCCACCTGCCTCTACCTCCCAAGTGCTAGGATTAAAGGCATGTGCCACCACGTCCGGCTATGAGTACAATGTTTTATAACTGGAAAGAGTACATATGAAAGGTAATTACTTGGGGCTGGAGAGATGGCCTAGCAGTTAAGAGCACCGACTGCTCTTACAGAGGACCCGGGTTCAATCCCCAGCACCCACATGGCAGCTGAGAACCATCTTTAACTCCAGTTCTAAGGGAATCTGACACCTTCTTCTAACCTCCGCATTGCATGACACGGGTGCACAAACCTACATGCACACCATACATTCATACACATACAAGAATAAATAAATTTTAAAAAATTAAAAAAAAGAAAGGTAATTACTTAAATATATATTTTATTCTAATGTTTCTGAAATAATCTTAAACTTTCTGAGGAGATACATCACAAAATTAAATATTAAATTAACTATTAAAATTTTATAAATGATATCAAAATACAAACACTTGAAGGGCATACAAATGGAGAGTGAATATTTACTAAATTATATCACAGCAGGTAAATATACTTACTCTATAAAGAGAATATGAATATTGATAAGAACAACACCAATCCTTCAGTAAGGAAAATATGCAAAGAAAATGGACCAAGAGTGCAGGAACGAAAGGAAGAAAAACATGATTAGCATATGAAAACACATTTAACCATTAATAATCAAAGAAATTAGACTTAATTATGAAATAAATTTTACCTACCAAATGAGCAAACATTTATACAATATTACTATTATGCTTAAGTAGTTAGTGAGAAATTTAATATTGACATATAGCCAATAACACATCACCAATGTATTTGTAAATTGTTAGACTTACTGTGGAAAGCAATTAAGCAATAATAGTACTAGGCTTCAAAATGCTGTAAACAATGACCAAGAAATCTTCTATAATATAACATCAATGAACAGAAATGCAAACAGATTTTCATTAATATTTGCTATAATTTTATTGAATTTTTTCATATTTATTCACTTTGCTATCTTCAAGGTCCAGCATAGTTTTTAACCCAGGAGCTTAACAGATTTAAGGCTTTTGAGGACTGCTTAGATGGGTCAGTGTATAAAACATTTGTCACACTCAGGTGAGGACCTGAGTTCAAGTTCTCTGAAACTATGTAAAAGCCAGATGCTGCAGTACATCTGTAATCCCAGGTGTTCACAAGGAACTCCTGGACCACCTAATCTAGCACATATAGTAGTGAACAACAAAGAGACCTAGCCTGAGACAAGGCGGAAAGTGAGCACCAACACCCACAGTTGCCCTCTGACCTCCATAAGTACACTGTGGCACATGTGCACCAATACTTACATATACCAGCACACACACACACACACACACACACACACACACACACACATGATTAAAAAGGTGGCTTTTGATAAAATTTTGTTGAATAAGCAAAGGAACAATGGAAGGATAACATACATTCATCACAACATTATTTAAAATAAGAATTGAAAATTTCTGATGAATACTTGATTATATTCTCCATAGTTGGATATACTGTATAATCATTTTAAAATGATGTTTTATGATATATTAGTGGTACAAAGAACTGCTTAAAAGTAGGGTAGTGAAAATTAGGATACTTAGGATATTAGAATAAATTAGGATATAGTGAGTGATACATCCTATGCTGAATAGGATGCCAAAATATGTACATATATGTAAAGATGAGAAAAACTTATTAGTGTACAAATATTGAGCTGATTCGGTCAAATACTATATCTGATTTTCAAGTTCACATGAAAGAGTTTCTGATAATCTTTTCTTTATGTTTTCCAATATTTTCCACCTTTTAATACTATTAAAATCAGAATTATTCTAACTTGAACATATCTTCAGAATTCAATTTTAAGCCACCTATAAAGCAGTAACAAATGTGTAAAACCCTATTGTTGAAGATCCACATATTCAAGCCACAGAATATGGAGAAATCAAGTGTGAGTTCACCTGGAATCTTTATTCCTCGTGGCTAGATTTCACAGTGCTAGAAGGTGCTATGCACAGTAGTGGAGGAGAAAAATAATCATCAGGCTTACTAAGATGTGAACTCTGCAAGCTACAATAATGACTAGCCTGGCAAAATATGCCCACTGGTGTAATAATAGCCTGAATGCCATGGGAGTAACCAACCACCCCATAACTGGATTCAAGGCTGGTTCCATTAGATCGAACCTATACCTGGCAAAGGTATCAAGGCCAAGAACCTGGGGATAGATAGATAATCACCTGTTACTAATATTCTACCAAATGATCATGATTTTAAATGACTGCTAATGATTTGTTGCTGTACCCATGGCTAATTGCATCTTTCAGCCCTCACCAGAGGTGCCTGTCCTTGCAGTGGAAGGCAATTATCAGAGAGACTCACAACATATAGAGAATAAGGGACAACAGAGTTCTCGTCCCTAAATGAGACATCTGTATTACACATTTCCCCCCTCAAGTTTTAGAGAGTTTCATGGAAGCGAGCAATGGAAAGATTATAAGAGCCAGAAGGTCTGGGTGACTATAAGGAAACAGTGTTTCACAGACAGTAGGGCAGTTGCTTATGTGACAGCAGGTGTGACAACATGCACAAGACCTGGTCAAGCTCAAGCCAGACAAAATTCCATCATGGAGAGGGTGGTGGGAGGGAAGCACAAACTCCCAGGCCTATCTGAGTAGTTATTAGTATTTGATGGCTGCTGTAAAAGGAAATGGTGTGACCCCTGGTATGTCAATTACAATCCAGGGAAGATTCCAGACACAAGGGTATTTAGGCAACGCATATTGGACCCCATGGGTGAACTAAAAGAAAAAAAAAGTTGTGTGGGTAGGGAGGTTGGTTGGATCTAGTAGGAGTTGCAGGAGGGAGGAATATGATCAAAACACATTATATGAAGTTCTAAGAGAATGAATTAAATATTAATAAAAACAAAATATCTATTCAACCGTCTTAACAAAATGTTCAGAATTCTATTCTTTCTATGAGTCTTTAACAAATCCTAATTGATGTGAATAATAGTTACTGAATTACTTTTATGGGGTATGTGCTAAAAATAGTGGACAAAAACAAGTCTAGGAGCTTTCAGCAGAGTGAAAAGGGCAGAGAAAACATTATCATCTTGGAAGTCAGAGCAGCTATAAAAGTTGTGTAAAAATAACGGGTTAAAAGGGCTTTCATTTTAATGAGATAAAATGTCTTGTTGTATAAACAGTTGTATAAACTATTCTGGTTTCAATTTGTTATTGTGATAAATATTATGATCAAAAGTAACTTGGGGGAAGAATAAGTTGATTTCATTCTACAGGCAACAGTCAATCACTGAGGGAAGTCAGGGCAGGAAACATGGAGGAATTCAGGCTTGCCCCCTGGCTTTCTCACAGACTCAAGCTCAGCTAACTTCCTCATGCAGTCCTTCCCAACATGCCCAGAATGGAGCAACTTACTGTGGGCCAGGCCCTTCCACATCAGTCATCAATCAAGACCATTCCACACCTACATGGCCAGAGGCCAATCTGGTCTAGAAAAACCCCTCAGTTGAGACTCCCTCAGCTGACTTTAGGCTGTGTCAAGTTGACAGCTGAAGCTAATTAGGAAAACAACATGAATTTAATGCATGTAAATTCAATTTCCTTGTTTCTCTTAATAATCAGCTTACTTTCAACTCAGCGCAGGACTCTCACTAGCATCCAGAGAGCCCTTTCCTCCTACCTGCCCTCACCCAGCATCTGGGTCTTTACAAGTATATTAGTCACTTTTCTCCTTTCTGTGACAAAGGCAACTTAAAGAGAGAAAAGGGTTTGTTTAGGTCACAATTTGAGTTCACAGTCTTGGGTGGTTTGCATGAGAATGTCTCCCTTAAGCTCCAAGCATTTGGTCAATTTTTCCCCAGTTGGTGCTGTTCTGACTGGGAGCAGGCTTTGAGAGTTCTTAAGCCTTGCTGAATTTCCAGTTCCTCTCTGCTTCCTGTGCTGCTCTAATGTCGGGAATTGCAAGCCAAGTAAACCCAGCCTTCAGTAAATAATGCACAGTCCATCACCATGTGGATGATGGTTAGTTTGTCAACTTGAAACAATCTAGAATCCCCTAGGAAGAGAGACTCACTGAGGACTTCTCTAGATCAGATTGGGTTGTGGGAATGTGTGAGGAGGGTTGTCCCCACTGTGTGAATTTAGGTGGGAGGACCTGCTCATTGCAGATAGCATCATTCCCTGGGATTAGGCTCTGTGCTATATATGTGTCATTGTGGTGGTTTGCATGAGTGTCCCCCATAGGCTGTAAGTAGTCAGACATTTGTCTCCAGTTGGTGGCGCTGTTTTTGGAGGTCTTAGAAGGTGTGGCCATGCTGGGGGAAGTGTGTCACTGGGGGCAGGCTTAGTGAGTTTTAACAAGCCTCTGTGGTCTACAGTTGCCCTTTCTGTTTCCTGTGCTCTTTGCGAGATGTGACCCTCGGCTTGCTGCTCCAGCCACCATGCCTCTCCAGCTGCCATGCTTCCCACCACAATGGACTCTAATTCCCTGGAACCACCAATCATAAGCTCAAATAAACTCTTCCTTTTAATAGTTTCTTGGTCATGGTTGCTTTGTCACAGCAACATAAAAGTGACTAATACACTTATTGGTACCAGAAGTGGGGTGTTGGCTGTGAAGAACCTGACCATATGTATGTTTGGAGAAGTGTGGAAGACTTTGGAACTTTGGGCTGGAAAGGCTGTTGACTATTGTAAGCAGAACTTAAAGGGCCATTCTAGTGAAGGACTGGAAGAAAGTATGGCTGCAAAAGATGTAGTTCCAGGGGAAAATAAAGACTTAGGCAGCAACTGGGATATTTTGATAAAGAGTCTGGCAACAGTTTGCCCACAGCCCAAATGCTTGTCTGATGCTAAATTGAAAAGCAATGGACGGATGTCTTTGGCAGAGGGTATTTCAAGACAGCCTAATATAGAAATGGTGGCGTGGCTTTTAATGGGGAATATTATACAGACCTACAGTGAAAAAGAGCAAATGGGGCAGAGGAAAATGCAGAATGTACAGTTTGGATCTGAAAATTTCACTAGGAAGATTAAAGGTTTGGCCAAGGCATGTGAAGGAGAGGCTCCCTTTCATAAGGAGATTAAAGCCATTAAGGAGAGGCCTGGAGATTTACAAGTAAACAAAAGAATCAGTACCTTCAGGGCAAGACCACACCCAGCTAATCCTCCAGCAAGTCCAGGGCAGAGAAAAAAATTACAAATGTGGTTAAAGTAGGAGAGAGTCCATTCCGAACTTGCAGCCAGATTCGGCAATTTCATTCATGTGGTGCTGGCTTTGGAGGCATGAAGTTTGCAAGAGTGAAGGGGTCATCAGTTCTTCCTCCACGGTTTCAGAGAGCCAAAGAGGCCAGGCAGAGTACAGCAGGGGTGTCCCTGAATAAAGAAGACCCTGATAGGCCCTTGCGTGAAGCTGTGAATGTGAAGCCCGGTGGGCATCGGAGACCCCAAGAAGACTTTCAAGATGCCAGACCTGTGAGATATTTGCCAAGGAGAGCAGCATACAGGGAGTGGTACCAGCCTAAGAAAGAGATGTATGTTGCAAGCAAAGCTGGAAGAGCTGAGCCATCTAAGCCCTTTGGAAGTCAAGTCCCAGAAGTTGCATGTGGAGCTACAGGACTTAGAGTTTGCCCTGCTGGTTTTTGGTCTTGTTTTGGTCCAGTATTTCCTCACTATGCCTCTATTCCTTCCGTTTGGAATGGGAATGTGTATTCGGTTCCACTGTACATTGGGAGTAATTTGTCTTTTGATTTTACAGGAGCTTACAGTTAAGAGATTGTCCTGAGTCTCAGAAGAGACTTTGGACTGTGGACTTTTGAATGGCATTGAGACTGGTAAAGACTGTGGGGACATTTAAGATTGGACTAAATGCATTTTGCATTTTATGTGGCCTATGGGGGCCAGGGAGTGGAATGTGGTGGTTTGCATGAGTGTCCCCCATAGGCTGTAATTATTCAGACATTTGTCTCCAGTTGGTGGCGCTGTTTTTGGAGGTCTCAAAAGGTGTGGCCATGCTGGGGGAAGTGTGTCACTGGGGGCAGGCTTAATGAGTTTTAACAAGCCTCTGTGGTCTACAGTTGCCCTCTCAGTTTCCTGTGCTCTTTGCAAGATGTGACCCTCAGCTTGCTGTTCCAGCCGCCATGCCTCTCCAGCCACCATGCCTCCCGCCACAATGGACTTTAATTCCTTGGAACCACCAACAATAAGCTCAAATAAACTCTTCCTTTTATAAGTTCCTTGGTCATGGTGCTTTATCACAGCAAAAGAAAAGTGACTAATACAGTTATGAAATTAAATTGATCATTTTCTTTCTCCTAGAGCTCAAATCCAGGGCCTGAGTAAACCAAAGAAAGCCCTCTATCACTGAACTACACCCCCAATCCCACTTAAGTAAATATTTTTTTGTGTTTAACTAGCTTTAGTAATCCTAGCTTTGGTAAAAGTCCATTTCTTTCTATTTTGCAGCAGAACAGTTAAAGATCTTGTAGAATTTGATAGAGAATGGAACCATCTCTGGCCTTTTCTTTATTGAGAATTCCTTTCTGTATTTTAAAATTAGCATACAAAATCTTAGATATCAGTACAGCAATTAAAAAAATGTTTTAATTGCTTACCCCTTTCATCTCCCTTCCTCCCCCCAAGTCTCCTTTCCACTTTCATGTCACAAGTGCCCTTGTACCCTCCTTCCTCAGTCCCTCTTTTTATTCTTCTGTCTAGATTTTTAGCCTTTCTCCACATTTATTTCCATTTATAAATACACGTTACAAACAAGGATCCATGTATGAAAGGCCAACAGCCCCTTTACTGACTGTGCCATCTCTTGTTAAAAAATGTTTTAGAATATGTTTTGGATGTATTCCCTAGGTTATCCTCAATTTCCTTGGTAACTGAAAAAGGAACACCCTATTTCATTTTAATTTTATTAACCACATTTTTCTTTTATTCTTTATTGAAGTTTTGCAATTTTCATACAATATAATTTGATAGTATTTAGAGATCCCTACCTATCCACACCTCCCCTTCTTTCCCCCACTTAATTAAATGGAGATAGATAGATAGATAGATAGATAGATAGATAGATAGATAGATGATAGATAGCCTATTGAGTAGAATGTGTGTCTCCAAATGTCCTTCAGAGTGGGCCCATCCACTGGAGCTTGGTTAACCTATCAAGAGTCCTGTGCTTGACACTGTCAGTGCTCCTGCAAGCATTCATTGTCAGTCGTTTCTATTGTCTGATAGTCCTTTAGTCACAAGTGACCACAATCCACATGATATTCTTCTCTCCTAGAACCACGCTGGCAGTTCTACAAGACTGCAAGCTTCAAGGCTGTCTCCTGCCAGCAGACTAACAGTTCCTAAAATGAGCTCCTGGCAAGGAGAGGGGAGGGGACCATAGGAGGTTACCCATGGAATAAGAAATAAAAGAAATAAATGGACTCATAGAGAAAAATGTGGTAGGAAAGTGACTCAAGTTTATTCATGCCAGTGAAGTGCTTATATACTGAAAGCTGCTGTGCTCTGGGCAAGGAAGTGGGGGCAGGAGGGTGTGAAATGAGGGGGCAGCAGAGCTGCTGTTTGTGTAAACTGTAAGCTAGAGGTGTGACATCTTTGCTCAATATATCAAAGGAAGAGGCATCAGGGTCTAGAACTTTGTAGTGATAGGTGAAGCAGGAAATACTGCCTGCCCCAACCTCATGGAGAAGCCCCAGAGCAGAATCTGCAGTTCCTTAGCTGGAGCCAGGCAAAGTCACATTCCTACAATCCATCTGTTCCCACAATTTCCTTAGGTGTGGTCAGAGTGTCTATGCTAGAATATTTTTATACCTGATTTCTAATTGAAGTTTGTATACCTGATTTCTAATTGAAGTTTTGTCTACTTCATACAAGATTTCTTAATCAAATCTAGACCCACTTCCCCCTCCCTGCCCCCATCCCACCAGAGCTCATGCATTCCACCATACATGTCTTTCAAATTTTTCTCAGTCTTTTTTTTTTAATTTTTGGATGCAGAAGTTTACTGTTTTGGTCAGCTTTTTTTACCCAGCCTTGTTGTTGCTGTTGTTCTTTCCAAATTGTATCACTCCAAAATATGCCTATATACATGGCATATATATACCAAAATTATCATGTCTGAAAATAAACCATAGGTCAATTCCAAAACATGTTCAGGGATTTACATTTTGACAGTAGAGTTCCACTCATGTAAAGAAAAACTGTTACTTTACATTCCTACATTATATAGTAAGTTGATGAGTAAAATCAGGTGTTATATTTACTAAAAAAGAAGGGGGGGAAGGGAATTATTCAGTTTGGTGCTAGGATCCACAAATGAGGGACACCATACCTCGTTTGTTTTTCTGGGACTATGTCACTTCACTTAGGCTTTTAGTTCCATCCATTTACCTGCAAAGTTCATAATGTCATCTTTCTTTACCACTGCATAGAATTCCAATGTGTAGATGTACCACATTTTCTCTATCCATTCGTCAGCTGAGGTGTTGTTTTAAATTTATCAAATGTGTGCAGCCTTCCAGGAGGTGTTCTTCCTCCCTGGTCCAGGGATCATAGAGCCTGGGTCTAAGCCCTGGTAGGGAGAGTGAGGATTCAGAAGTGAGGTCCAATAGAATGGAAGAGAGAGAGAGAAGAGAGAGAGAGAGAGACACTACAAGAATGTGACAGTGCTTTGCCCAAGGCATCAAAACAATTGGCACCAGACAGGTTTTCCCAGGCAAGCAAGATATCTGCAGGAGTTCAGGCTTGGAGACTTCTTGCTGACTCTCTCAGTGCTCTGCCAAAAGAATACCTACACTGAGGGGCACTTGGGTTGCTTTCAGGTCTTTGCTATTGTGAAGAGAGCTGCAATAAACATAGTTTTGCATGTATCTCTGCAATAGGATGAGTCTTGGAGGTATATACATAGGAGTGGTATGACTGGGTCAGGTGGTAGGCTCACTTAGAGTCTTTTTTTATTGATGATTTGTGTATTTCATACACAAATTCATACATCATTTTCCAATTCAGTTCAGGCATATATCCCCTTCCCTTCCCCCCACCCCAATCCTACCTATCCCAGATCATGCATTCTGCCGTAACTTTTCTGCATCTTTCTCTGTTTTTTGGTTTTGTTTTGATTTGTTTTCTTTTTTTTTAACAAGAAGCGATAATTTGTGAGTACAAGCATCCTTCATGTAAAACCAATTTGCAAGCAGTTGTGCCCAAACCCACACAGCTCATGGGTCCCACCATCCAGCAGGGGGGGGCTTGTATGTTCAATCAAGTTGATCAAATGAGTGTCTAGTCTATATTGTTGTAGTTTCACCATTCACCCCAATCGCAACCCTTACATTCTACCACGCCCCCTCTTCCACAGATTGTTCCCTAGGCTTAGAAAAGGGGTATAGGTGGATGAGAAGCAAAACAGACTACTTTCTCTGGAGCTGTTGTCTTGGTCTCTAGTCAATTCTGGCGGTTTTCTTTCATGGGCTGCCAGCTTGTCCAGGCATAACCTTTCGATCCTACTAATGAAGCACATGCAATTAGATACATAGGTATTTAAACAGTATAATATATAGCCTTTCGATCCTACTAATGAAGGACACATAATTAGATATATAGGTATTTAAACAGTACTAATTGTTATGGTAGGTTACTTTGGTATAGACACAGATGTTTGGATGGTATGTTAATCCATGAATTACATTTTCTTCTGTTAAGTATGACAGGGTCTTTGTGTGGTTTATAACATCTCCTAACCATTAGAGGATGTAAGCTTGTGGCATCAACTATGGGTTATTCCTCCAAGGAGAGAGCTAATAGCCAATTAGGTTTGGAATATACAGACATATGGCTGCCACTGCTGCACAGTATTTCCAGGCAGATGAGGTGTAGCTGGTGCTGACGGAGGAGTCTTGCGTGACTCAAGGAGACCTATATTTGCTTTATTGGTTTAGTAGCCTTTGGTAACACTTATAGATCATATACTGGGACACAGGAAAAACTCAACAAACACAAAAAGATTGAAATAATCTCATGCATTCTATCAGACCACAGTGCAATAAAACTCAATATCAACACCAGGATAAACCCTACAACCTACAAGAACACATGGAGACTAAACAACACTCTTCTGAAAAATGAATGGGTCAAGGAAGAAATAAAGAAAGAAATAAAAGCATTCCTGGAACTGAATGACGATGATAATATAACACAGCAAAACCTATGGGACACTTTAAAAGCAGTCCTAAGAGGAAAGTTTATAGCTCTAAGTGCCTACATTAAAAAAACAGAAAGAGCACAAGTGAACGATCTAACACTCCAGCTAAAAGTACTTGAGAGACAACAACAAATGAACCCTAAACGTAGCAGACAAGAAGAAATAGCAAATATCAGAGCAGTGATCAATGAAATAGAAACAAAGAAAACCATACAAAAAAAATCAATGAATCCAAAAGCTGTTTCTTTGAGAGTATAAACAAGATAGACAGACCTCTAGCCCAGTTAACCTATAGAAAGAAAGAACTCCAAATCAATAGAATCTGTGATGAAAGGGGAAATATCACAACAAATAATGAAAAGATCCAGACAATCATACAGAATTACTTTAAAAACCTATACTCTACTAAGTTTGAAAACCTAGAAGAAATGGATGAATATCTGAAATCTTGGGGATCATTTGGAGTCTTTTAAGAATTCTCCACACTGCTTTCCATGGGGGTTGTATTCCCACCAGCAGTGAATGAGTGCTCCCCTTTCCCCATAACCTCTCTAGCATTTGGTATCTTTTGTTTTCTTGATCATAGCCAGTCTTATTGGAGTAATATGAAATCTTAAAATGGTTTTAATTTGCATTTCCTTAGTTATTAGTGACATTGAACACTTTTTAAGATGTTTCTTGGCCATCTTCTTCATTTGTGAAGTCTCTGTTCAGCTCTGACTCCATCTTTTGAATAGGTCATTTGTTTCTTACTACTTTGTTTTTTGAGTGGTTTATATACTCTGGATGTTAATGCTCTGTCTGATGTATCACTGGTGAAGGTTTTCTTCCACTCTGTGGGTTTTCTCTTCACTTCTTTGATTGTTTCTTTCAGTATATAGAAGCCCTTGAGTTCAAAAAGGTCCCACTTGTCCATTGTTGACTCTATTTCTTGTTCAGCTGCTGTCTGATTTACAGTCTTTTCCTATGCCTACATAGGTTACTGACAATGTTTTCTTATATCATTTTCAGAGCTTTGGGTTTCACATTGAGGTCTTTGATCCATTTGGAGTTGATTTTTGTACAGGGTGAGAGGTAAGGGCTTAATTTTATTCTTTTTTATTATTTATGTTTTTATTTTTTATTGATATTCTGTGTATTTCATACATCATTTTTCAATTCAGTTCAGGCATATTCCCCTTTCCCTGCCCCCCACCAGGCCCCACCCCACCCCAGATCATGCATTCTGCCATAACTGTCCTGCATCTTTCTCTCAGTCTTTATTTTATGCTTGGGAATTCACATTAATTTCATATTACTCTAAAATATGGATACATACTCTTCACCCATATACAGTCATTACAGAGTCTGAAAATAATTGGTGGGTGATGCTAGAGCCCATTGAGAGATTCACATTATAACAACATAGTTGCTTTCAGACAAACAGAAATATAACAATAACGTCACTCAGCTTGCCTTTCATCTGGGGGATTTGGTCTTAGCATCCACAAATGAGGGAAACCATGCTCTGTTTGTCTTTCTGGGACTGTGTTACTTCACTCAGCATAATGGCTTCAAGCTCCATCCCTTTATCTACAAAGTTCATAATGCCATCTTTCTTTACTGCTGACTAGTACTCCATTGTGTAGATGTCCCACATTTTTGTCATCCACTCGTCTGTTGAGGGGCATTTGGGTTGGTTCCAGCTCTTTGCTCCTTCCATTCTGCTTCTGAGGCTTTTTCCCATCTTTTCCTGGTGAATGGATGAATCTTCAATATCCTTTTTCATTTCATCCTGTGATTTCTTTAGATTTTCTACTTTGAGAAGTAGAAAATCTAAAGATTTACTGTCATTCTCATCTTGTAGCTTCTTGGTTCATTGGTCATTTTCTTTTTTCATTTCGGCCTGGGATCTTTTCAGTGTTTCAGCTTCCTTCTAGAGTTTGTCCTTTTCTCCTTCTAGGTCTTTCTTGAGCTTTTTTTATCTCTCCACTTAGTTCTTTCCACTGTTTGTCATTATTTCCCTCTAGGTCCTTCCTGAGTTTTTCATTCTCTTCCCTTAGTTCTCTGATTTCTTTGAATATGTCTACAGTTCGGGCTGGAGAGATGGCCTAGTGGTTAAGAGCACCTACTGCTCTTGCACAGGACCTGGGTTCGATCCCCAGCACCAACATGGCAGCTGACAACCGTCTTTAACTCCATTTCCAGGGGAATCCGACGCCCTCTTCTAACCTCCGCAGCATTGCACGACACGGGTGCACAGACTTACATGCAGATAGTACATTCATATACATAAAAAATAAATAAAATTACAATTGCTCTTCTAAGGTCAATGTATTGGCTTCTTTCCTTGGAGATCTCGTTGTAGGGATCTTCTGTAGAGTTGGTAGAGTTTGGTGTGGATTTATTATGAGCTTTTCCCATGTTGTTTTTTGATTGTGTCTTTGGCATGTGGATTTGTCTGTTTATTTGTTTCCTTGAATTCTGGTACCTCAATGTTGGCTGCACAGACTATAATCACCAATGCTCTGCCTGTTAGGTCCTCTGAACCAGAGCTCCACCAGGATGATGGCAGGGGGGGTGCGGAGGGGGTGCATTGGGTTGGGTTCCTAATTATATGCAGGTAGGCCCCCAAGGGTCAAGGCAGGTCCACCTTGACTCACCAGAACCTCACTGACTCTGGGCGGGTGTCTGAAGTCTGAGCTGGGACTTTGGGGGCTGGTGGCGTGGCCCCCCCCCAGGGACAAAGCAGGTCCACCTTGACTCACTGGCACCTCACTGACTCTGGGCAGGTGTCTGGAGTCTGAGCTGGGACTTCCGGGGGGGGGCGTGCCACTGGCACCTCACTAATTTTATTCTTCTACAAGTGGTGATCCAGTTATGCCAACATCATTTGCTGAAGATGCTGTTTTTCCTCCACTGAGTCTTCTTGGCCCCTTTGTCAGTGATGAGGTGGCTGAAATTGCATGTGATCAAGTTTGAATCTTCAATTTTATTCCATTGATCTACAGGTTTTCTGCAAAATTCAACATGCCTTCATGTTTAAAATCCTAGAGGGAACTGCCCTGAGGGAACATTCTTCAATATAATTAAAGCCACATACAACAAACCCACAGCCAACATTAACCTAAATGGGGAAGAATTAGAAGAGTTCCCTTTAAAGTCAGGAACCCAGTAAGGCTGCCCCCTATCCCCACTCCTTTTCAACATAGTGCTTGAAAAGCTCACAAGAGCAATAAGACAATAAAAGGAAATTAAAGGTGTACTAATTAGAAAAGGTGTGTGCCACACCAACTCCAACGTCGTCTGTGTGAGCAATGATGAAAGTCATAATAACAGACGGGAGATATGTGTCTTTCGAGGCTATTCTCCCTGGTGGTCCCTAGCAGAGTACTCGGCCTCAGCTTCCAAGATCACGACGCACTACAAAGATGTTATGCTTCTTGGGTGTCAGACTTTGCACACTGTCTTTTGATTCTTTCCCTGAGCACAGCACAACCTAAGCTTCAGTTAATTACATTAACCCAGACAAACGGGCAGTTAAATGTGTCTGGAAATAAATCAGGCGAACAGAAGCTTCCACCCACTAACATTTGACTTACACAACATAGATATCTGTGAACCTAAGCAAAATCATGTAGAGAAATATTATCTAAAGACCTTTTTGTCCTAAAAGTCCCTACAAAGATATTATGAATGGAAGACATTACACTGAGTGATATCATAGTCAGTTACAAGTAGCAAAAGTGTTTCTCCAGACTTAATAAAAGGCCCAGTCTCCTGAGCGAGGAGTTGTACCTGATAAAATTAGAAAAATAGGAGTATTAGTTACAGTTTTGCATGTTAAAATGCAATACTTGGTCAGAGGCCAGTGGCAGGCTTATCCTTAAGAAAAGCAGAACTAATTAAGAGACTCTCCGAGGCCATAGCTTAAAAATAACAAGCAATGGATAGATTGGGCACCAGGAAGAATGGGAAAGAACCAAACTAAAGCTTAAAGAAAGATAATGTCTCACAAACAAACTACCCATGGTCTATGGTTTTACACCACTGTTTGTTCCTGGAGATGTGCTAATCTTGAGCAAAGTGCCATGTGTAAATACTTCTGGTTAGTGTTTCTGGTTAGTGCTGGTTAATATGTAAAACTTAAACTCTTTAGTAAAAGGCTTATTGTTACTGAAGATGTGCTGATCTTGATCTGCTTTTCCTGACATGTACTATATAATCAGTTTGCCTGCTCTCAGTAAAATGCAGCAGATTCAAAAAGCATATCTTTGGTGTAGTCTCTGTCTGTCATTCGCCTAATCCATGCCATCCTTCCAAGATCATGGATCCCGTAGTAAGAGGAAACACCCCCCCCCCCGCTGGGACAGTCTGAGGCAGATGTGGTCAAACTATCCCTTTTTGTAGATGATGAGGTAGTTTACCTCTTACACTTTTTCAACCCTCTCTTCTGCAATAATCCCTAAGCCTTAGGAAGCAGAATTTTAATATAGGTGTCCTATTCAGAGATAAGCCTTCTAAAGCTTCTTGTTCTCTGCACATTGGTCAGTTATGGGTTTCTGTGTTAATCACCACCTATTGCATAGAGAAAGGTTGGCGAGAGTTGTGAGATGCATTAATCTATGGATATAACAATAGGTCATTAAGAGTCAGTTTTAATAACTAGTAGAAAACTAGTATTTGGTTCTCTCCTATGTCCTGTGACTTGTCTAAATTCAGGTTCCTAGGCCTGATATCAACATCAGGTATGGGCTCCATCCTTCTAGAAATCTAAGCAGACCTTAGATCCAAGTAAAGAGTGGTTGGTTACCTCCATAATATGCATGCCACTACTGCACCAGGTGACATATCTCAGCAGACTGGCTGTTACTGTAGTCCATAGGAGTCACTGGTGGGTAAGACTGATGATTTTTTTTCTTTCTGGTAGCATGCATAGCATCTTCCTGCACTATGAACACTGAAGTCGGCACCAGCTTGACTTCTTCCTGCTTGTTTTTTCTACAGCTCATGTATGTAGTCTCTTCAGTAATAAGGTCTTACCATCCAGTTTTGGTGAGTAACCAAGAGCAGGGGCAATGGCTAGCCATGCTTGAAGGTTTATGGGACCCTAAGTCAACAGTTTCTATAGCGGGAGTCCATTTCTGGCATTAAGGGTCTTTTTTTCCATTAGTCTATAATGTCTAGGAAGAACAATGTCCCCTGGTTATAGGATAACTCTTTTCAATCCCTTCTTATGATATATGTGTGTATATGTGGCATAAAAGTTTCTATGATAGCTTTCCATATGGATTTTTCTAAAGGCCTTTAGTGTCACTTATCCTTCTCCATGCTTCCTCTCCTCTAACCTACCCTCCCAATGACCACCACATGTAATCTTTCCTACTCTAATGTTCACCTTTCCCCATTCATATCACTGCATTCTACTTCCTCTTCCAGGAAGTCTCCCTTCCCCTCTGCAACTATCTATGGCCATTTATTATTCTCTTGACCTCTATGAAATTTCAAATTGAAACATTCATATCTAAGATTTTAAAGCTCATATCCAGCTATGAAAGAGAATATGTGACATTTGTCTTTCTGGGTCTGGGTTATCTCACTCAGGATTACTGTTTACCATTCCATTTATTTACCTGAAAATTTCATTTTTTTATGTTAACAATTTTTTATTCAATTTTTGGTTTTATTTCTTCCTTTACCAGATCAAATTTGCAAGGAACTGTATTTTTACCCTTCACTTTCATTTTCTTTTTTTTTCTTTTTTTAATTTATTATTTTATTTTTTAATATATATTTTGTACAAGATTATCAAATCTAGACCTGTGTTCCCCACCCTATGCCACCACCCCACCAGAGCTCATGTATTGTGCCAAATATGCTTTTCATCTCTTTCTCAGTCTTTCTCGATATGCTCCATGTGGAAGTTGACTGTTTTGAGAGTAGTTCACTGTTTCAGTCACTTCTTTGATGCAGTTCTTTCTGTTGTTGTTGTTGTTGTTGTTGTTGCTGTTTCCAGTGTGCATCACTCCTAAGTGCTTGGACAAAAGCACAAGGGGCCATGCACAAGAAATACTTGCAACTAGGTAATTGGCACTAGCATCCATGGATGAGGGATACCATTCATCGTTTGTTTTTCTGGGACTGTGTTACTTCACTCTGCATGATGTCTTCTAGCTCCAGCCATTTTCCTGCAAAGCTCATGATGTCATCTTTCTTTACTGCTGCATAGAACTCCATTGTGTAGATGCACCACATTTTCTCTATCCACTCGTCAGTTAAGGGACATTTGGGTTGGTTCCAGCTCCTTGCTATTGTGAAGAGAGCTGAAATAAACATGGCTGTGCATGTATCTCGGTGGTGGGGTGAGTCTTGGGGGTACATGCCTATGAGTGCTATGGGTGGGTTGGGAGGCATGTTCATTCCAAGTCTTCCAAGGGTTTATATTCCCACCAGCAGTGGATGAGTGTTTCCTTTTCCCACAACCTCTCCAGCACTTGGTATCATTTGTTTTCTTGATCTTAGCCAGTCTTATTGGAGTAAGATGATATCTTAAAGTGGGTTTGATACACATTTCCTTAATGATTAGTGATGTTGAACACTTCTTAAGGTGTTTCTCAGCCATCTCTAATTCCTCACTTGTGAGGTCTCTGTTCAGCTCTTTGATCCATCTATTGAGTGGGTCATTTGATTTCTTTCTTCTTTGTTTTTTGAGTAGTTTATATATTCTGGAAATCAATGCTTTGTCAGATGTTTCTGCATTGAAGGATTCCTCCCACTCTGTGGGATGTCTCTTCACTTCCTTGATTGTTTCTTTTGATATACAGAAGCTTTTGAGTTTAATGAGGTCCCATTTGTCAATTGTCATCCTTAATTCTTAAGCAGCTGCTGTCTGATTTAGGAAGTCTTTTCCTACGCCTATGTCTTGTAGTCTGCTGCCAACTTTTTCTTCTATTGCCTTCAGTGTTTGGGGTTTCACGTTGAGGTCTTTAGTCCATCTGGAGTTCACTTTTGCACAAGGCAAGAGGTAGGGGTTTAATTTCATTCTTCTACAAGTGGTGATCCAGTTTTGCCAACACCACTTGATGAAGATGCTATCTTTTCTCCATTGTGTCTTCTTGGACCCCTTGTCAAATATGAGATGGCTGAAATTATATGTATTCAAGTTTGGATCTTCGGTTTTGTTCCATTGGTCAACAGGTCTCTTTTTGTGTCAGTACCAGGCTGTTTTTATGACTATAGCCCTGAGTATAGTTTGAAGTCTGATACAGAGATTCCTCCCTGTGTTGTTCTTTTCACTCAGGGTTGTTTTGGCTATTCGGGATCTTTTGTTTTTCCAAATGAATTTAAGGACTTTTTTTTTCCCAAAGCCTGTGAAGAAACTCTTGGGGATTTTAATTGGGATTGCAAATTTTGTTTTTTAATAATATTATTTTTGAATATTACATTGTGTATATAATTGTGTGTATAAATATACCTTCCCTATCCATTCATCAGTTCCTGGCATCTAAGGTATTTCCAATTTCTGATTATGAAAAGGACAACAATGAACATAGATGAACAGGTATTTCTGCAATAGAGAATAGAATCTTTGGAGTAGATGCCTAAGAGTGGTATAGTTGAGTCATATGATATATCAATTTTAAGCTTTTGTAGGAATCTCCACACAGATTTCCATAGCAGCTGCACCATCTTGCACTCCACCAGCAGTGGATTAGAGTTTCCCTTTCTTCACATCTTCACTAGCATTTATCTTTATTTTTGGATATTTGTCTTTCACAGAGTTTTATGAAATCTAAAAATCTTTTTAATCTGTATTTCCCCAGTGATTAAAACTGTTGAACTTTTTAGAAGTATATATATTTTTAATTTTTTATTTATTATTTTTATGTGTATGAATGTACTGTCTGCATGAAGGTTGGTGTATCTGTGTCATGCCATGCCTCAGAGGTCAGAAGTGTGCATCAGATTCTCCTGGAATTGGAGATAAAGACAGTTTTTAGCCACCATGTGGGTGCTGGGAATCAAACCCGGATCCTCTGCAAGAGCAGTTGGTGTTCTAAACCACTGAGCCATCTCTCCAGCTCGATGAACTTAAAAAAAAAAGTATTTTCCATCCATTTGTGTTTTGTTTTTGGTCTTTTTTGAGACAGGGTCTACCTGTAGCCCCGGCTATCCTGGAACTCACTCTGTAGACCAGCCTGGCCTTGAACTCACAAAGATCCACCTCCCTCTGCCTCCCGAGTGCAAGGATTAAAGGCATGCACCATCACACCCTACAGTGTCGTCTTTCTGTATGATGAATGTTATATCTGCCGCACTATCTCCTCCACTTTTATTTGGGGAATCTTCTAATGAGTACCCTATTCTTTTGAGCTTGTATCCCAGTACCAGTCAAAGAGGAGAAATCAATGACAGCAACAACACCAAGGGGAACAAGACATAGGAGTACACTTATACTTTATTAAAGCCAGTCTTATACCACCAATGTCCAAAGAACAGAAAATGCAAAAATTATTTTGATTGTACTGTGAAGCTGAAAATTGTAAATTCTTAAACAATTTTCAGCTTCACAGTATATATATATATANTGTGTGAATAGAGGGCTGGCTGATAATGGGTGTGGATGGAGGGGGTGGGGTGATAAAGGCTTTCTAAAGTTGATTATGGTGATGGTTACATAGTTTTGTGAATGATTAAATTCCTTGTTGTCAGAGAAGTTCATGCTGTGTAGTTCAGAGTGTCCTTGAGCTATGCAATCCTATCTCAGCCTCCTGAGTATTGGGACTACAGGCATGGACTACAGGCATGGATGGATTATATATATTAGATTAATTCTGTGTGAGTTATAGCTAAATAAAGCTGAGATAAAGAAGAGAAAGAAGAAAAGGAAGAAGACAGAGGAAGATGAAGACGGGGAAGAAGGGAAGAAGAAGAAGAAGAAGAAGAAGAAGAAGAAGAAGAAGAAGAAGAAGAAGAAGAAGAGGAGGAGGAGGAGGAGGAGGAGGAGGAGGAGGAGGAAGTCAAAGCACAGGAATAAGGAATAAAGTGTTAGGGCACCTTTTATTCTAGATCCTCTAAAACTAGAGTGTCAGTATCATCAGGGGAAAGTCAGAGAAATTTGTAGATACTTCTTCCTCTGCCTTCTCCTGGTATTGAATCTGTACTAGGTCAACAAGTGTCAGATAGATGACAGAGGTGACTTCACTTTCACACATTCACTTCTTTATGCACCGGAAGCTTCTTTTAGTCACGCTTAATGTGAAGTCTCTGGCCTGGGAAGATTCTCCCACTCTCTTGAGACTTCCGTTTCTATACTCTGCAGTGGCTTGAGTTCTTGCCAGAGCCAAGTATGCTGGGAGTAAAGCATGCAAGCAAACCCCGGAAATCTATACTGGCCATCCTCTCGCTGTACTTCTGAAACTGCTACACACTGAACATACTACTGGTGGAATGAGGCTGCAATTGTCAGGAAGTCAGCTAGGACTTCAGAGTTCCCAGTCTCTACAGTAGGACTCCAGAGGTTGATCTACCTGCTGACTTCAGAGGGCTCTCCGACTCCAAAGTTATTCTCAGGTGATGTCAGTTCATAGCTGAGGAACATCACTGAGGGCAGGACTGCCTCATTTCATTCAAGCCTGGTCTGCTGCAACCTGCAGATTGAAGCTCCTCAGTGCCTGGTCCTCTTCTCATGATTACTTCCTAAGGCTGTTCACCCAGGGTTGGGGATTCCTCATTGTTTCTTGTTCTAAGCTCCCCCAAGGAACTCAGTTTTAAGCAACAGGCTCCCTCCCAAGATGGCATGTGACCATAGTCCCTTGTGACAGGGACTATGACCAAATAGGCCTCCTCTTCACAGTTGACACTCTACATCAGAAAGGTCACTGTCTCATCAAACTCTGAAACCAGATATGGGGCTTACAAGAACTCTGGCTTGTGCTGTTGAGACTGCTAATCTTTTTTCACAGGTGCCCCTGGGTTATCTTTCCCTGAGACTTCTGCTTTTTCTCCTGCTGCTGGGAGCTATGTAGCTGGGGCCCTGAGTGTGACTTACTTCTTTTTGCACAGTTGTCTCCTTTCCCCATTGTGCTTTCTAATGCTCTGCTTCTTTCTCTAGGTAGGCATCTATTTTTCACACTTTTCATATCACATGGGAGCAGCTTCTAATCCACATTTTACCCAGAAGTAAGAATTATTTCCTTACTTATAAAAGAAGATTATGCAAATGGGAATTATAATTATCAGTAGACATATTTGCCTGGAGTGTCTGACACAAGGAGAGAACATTCAACTAACTAAACTTGTTAAATAGATGCATCTGCATAATGCTTGATACCTTGGAAACACGAATTTACAGAGAGTGCAGAGGTAAAGGAGGCAAATGTGGCAGTGAAGTGAATGAAATGATGATGTCACACCTCTAGAACCAAAATGCTTGCTAGGGATCAACAGTAACCACTGTGCACAGCAGATGACTTACAAAAAGGCATTAATTACTCAGAAAAACACACATACACATAGAGGTATGTGGAAAGATAATTTCCAGGATCTAAGGAACTTATCAAATCTCTTCTATTCCAGAGTAGCAATGTATATATATATATATATATATATATCCTTTAATCTAGCCATTAAAATGAAAAATAGATAAATAAATAAGCAAACAAGAAAATAAATGGGCTGTGGTGATGGCTCAACAAATTGAGAGCAGGTACTGTTTCTGTGGAAGACTTGAGTTTGGTTCTTTGCACCCACTTAAGGAGGCTCACAATCCTCTTTAACCTGAGCTCCAGGGGTACCTGAAGCCTCTGGACCCTGTAGGCAACTGCATTCATGGACACATGTGTCAACATTCCATATACAACCCCTGACATAATTTTAAAAATAAAAGGAATGAAATTATTTCATTTAGATAAGAATCAATGAAACTACAGGTAATGTTGAACAAAATAAGCCAGACTCAGATAGATAAATGTCATTCATTTTCTCTCATGTGTACAATCTAGATTTATATGTATATGAAAGTAGAAAGGTGTCTAAAAGGAAGGGGAAGAACAGTAGAGGGTAATGTGGGAGATAAACTATGTACCTATTGTATGCAGAATCTAGAGCAACTCCGTAAATGTGCATACATATGAGAGTAATGCAGAGGGGGTAGGAGGAAGAGACCATGACAGTGAAAGGAGAGCAGATGGCTGGCAGAGGGTGAATATGAGCAAAGGGCAGTAATGCATATCTTTGAATGAAAATGTCCCAAAGAAGCCCATTATCCTGTCACTAGCTAAAAATTAAAACAATATTTAAAAGAAAATAAGCCTTCATTTCCCCTAATATATTAGTGAAACAAATAATAACAATGACTGAGGTGTTCTAAATATTCACTGCATTACTGGTATCTGAACTTCATTTATGTCCATTTATCCAACTAGAAACAAAGAAGTAAGATCAATGATCTTACCTAGTGTTATGGCCAGCTTTAACTGTCCACTAGATACAGTCTAGAACTACATGGAAAGAGAGGCTAAAGGACTGTCCACATTGGGTTGGCCTGTCAGATGTCTTTTGGGGATGATCATAATTTAAAAAAAATTGTGTGAAGACCCAGCCTACTGTGGTTGGTAACATTCTCTAACCAGAGGACCCTGAACTCAAAATGAGTGCATGCAAGTGAGCATGTGTGTACTCATTTCTCTCTGCTCCTATGTGGCTGTGATGTGACAAGTTGTTTGAAGTTTCTGCCTTGACTTCCCCACAATGAGGGACCATAACATAGAAATGTAACCTGCCATAAAACTCTTTCTTCCCTACATTGCTTTTTTGTCAGGATATTTTATGACAGCAACAGAAATGAAACCATAAAATGGCTTTATAGTTGTAGACTGCCCCACTTAGGAGTGTGTTGAAAATGATGGGTGAGAGATGATGGCACTATAATCAATTTTTCAAAGAGGAAGAGGCCATCAGAACTTTAAGGTACAGAACTAAATCTGGAAGGATTACTAAGTTGACGCCATAAGTTTTTAAGTTATTAAAAAATTTTTATGAGTGAAAAACTACAATTGTTTTATCACCAGGTGAACAAAACCAAATACACCCTTTAACACAGTTCATCATGAGTGATATTCTTACTGTATTTCCTCCAACTCCTTCCTGATTTAGTCCCAACTCCATGCATTGACCTGTTCATGATAGTGTTTGAAAATCTTGGCATTGCTTAGCATACAAATTTCTTTCCTTCAGTCATGGTAAGATGCTTTTACTTTTAAATATTAATAAAAGCTGATGATTTTCTTCTCAGGCTTTGCAGCTCTAATTACCCTCTATCTTTACATTGCTTGCTCTGATTCACAGCATTCTTCCTCCATTCCCCATATCTTCTACCAACTTGTACTTAAGTATCATAGCCACTTTATCCAGTGCTGTGTGCCTGTCAAAGTGCCAAAAAGCCTCATGTAAAAGAAACCTTACAGATCATCATATATTTAGCATCTGATACCAGAAAAATAATTCTCTAGCAAGGTAAGGATAGGTCTAATTAGTGGCCCATAAGTTTGTTAGAGTGTTCCTGTGACAAATATCCAAGAAAAAACAAGTTAATAGAGGAAGGCTATATTTCAGCTCACGGTTACAGGGCTTAGAATTGATGACCAGCTGACTCCATTGTTTCTGAGACAGTGGTGAGACAGAATATTATGGTGGATGGGCATAATGGAACAGAGATGCTTACCTAGTAGCAGCCAGGAAGTAAAGAGAGAGGGGTGGAGGGACCAAGGATAAGATAAATTATTCCAGAGATTGAACCCCTGTGATCTACTTCCTGCAAATAGGCCTCATCAAATTTATGTCATGCCTGATAAATCCATCATATTATGGATCATCGAAAGATCAATTGATAATAATGTTCACGATCCAATCCCATATTCATGATTGGATCTACCATCTGGGTTTTAAGCATTTGACACATGAGCCTTTTACAGAACACTTCATATCTAGACAATAAGAATGAATTTCATTGAAAATAAATGAATGTTTATTTTATTCAACTTCAGAAAAGAGAATGAATATCTTTAACATAAAATTCTAACTTGTTGAAATCTCAATCTTTCCAATAATATGGGCACCTCCTGCTTCTCAAGCACGCCTTTCCAGGCATTGCTCTGATTCCTCAGAACACAAGAATTCTTACATTTGTTTGAATTCTTGGAAGGGAAAGTATCTGTTGATTTATTGTGGCATTTATTGGGAAATTGGATTTTTAGATTATATTTGGCTGACTTCTCAACACATTTTTGATGATTTCCTCCCTCAAGACTCACCCCACCACAGAGATACATGCACGGCCATGTTTATTGCAGCTCTCTTCACAATAGCAAGGAGCTGGAACCAACCCAAATGCCCCTCAACTGACGAGTGGATAGAGAAAATGTGGTACATCTACACAATGGAATTCTATGCAGCAGTAAAAAAATACGACATCACGAGCTTTGCAGGAAAATGGCTGGAGCTAGAGGACATCATACTGAGTGAAGTAACACAGTCCCAGAAAAACAAACGACGAATGGTATCCCTCATCTGTAGATGCTAATGCCAATTACGTAGTTGTAAGTATTTCTTGTGTAGGGGTCCCTGAGCTTTTGTCCAAAGCAGTTGGGCATAATGCATGTTGGAAACAACAACAACAACAACAACAACAGAAAGGACTGCATCAAAGAACTGACTGAAACAGTGAACTTCTGTTCAAAACAGTCAACCTCCTCATGGAGAATATTGAGAAAGACTGAGAAAGATGAAAAGCATGTTTGGAAGAATGCATGAGCTCTGGTGGGGTGGGAGAATGGGCGGGAACACGGGTTTAGATTTGTCAAAAAATAAAAATAAATTTATGTGAAAAAAATAAAAATAAAAATAATAAAAATAAATAAATAAATAAATAAATAAATAAATAAAGTATATAGTTTCAAGCATTAATTGTTGGGAATTCAGTGAATGAGCCAGATACCTTGTATTTCTTTGTGCTAACAGAGTATCTTTGGTGAAATACCTAATTTGTGTACAACAGTCACTATGAATACACCTGTGAAGAGACAGGTAGTTACATTTATAGATATCAATAAATACAAGCAGAGAAATTAGGAGCTTAGCAAGGTAGTCCACCTGAAAATCATTTTCTTTTAACTAACAACACACTTGGTGAAATTCCTGTGAACAATTTCCTTAAGTTCTCATTGAAAATAATTTGGTTCAGTACTGGGAATACTTTGATCCATGTTCTTCTGGCTTTCATAGTTTGTACTGAAAAGTCCGCTGTAATTCTGATTGGTTTCCTCTTATATAAAACTTGTTGTTTTTCTCTTGTTGCCTTCAGTATTTTGTCTTTGTTTTGAGCATCTAACATTTTAACTATGATATGACATAAGGAGTTTCTTTCCTGATCGTGTCTGTTTGGTGTTCTATGTGCTTCTTTTATTTCTATGGGTTTATCTTTTTTCTATTTAGGGAAATTTTCTTCCATTATTCTGTTGAAGATTTGATCAATACCATTGTCTTGGGATTCTTCTCCTTCTTCTATCCCTATGATGTGGAGGTTTGGTCTTTTCATATTGTCCCATATTTCCTGATTGTTCCACTCTTGCATTTTTTGGTTTTTTTTTTGTTTGTTTGTTTGTTTTGTTTTGTTTTTGTAATTTTTCATATTCTTTTTTTGAGCATTCTAGTTTTTTTCACTTTATCTTCCAGTGTTGATATTCTATTTTCTGCTTCCTCTGATCTGTTCCTGAGTTTTGCTCCCATTCTTGCCTTTTGATTGGGTGAGTGTTTGAATTCCTTCTGCATTTCATCCTGTGATTTCTTTAGTATTTCCATTTCCTGTTGGAGCTTGTCATTCTCTTCTTGTAGCTCCTTTCTTCAGTGGTCTGCTTCCTTTCACATTTCAGTCTAGCATCTCTTCAGTGTTTCCACTTCCTTCTGGAGTTTGTCATTCTCTCCCTCTAGAGCCTTCCTGAGTTTGTCATTCTTTCTCTCTAGTTCCTTCCTGAGTTTCTCATTCTTTCCCTCTAATTCCTTTCTGAGTTTGTCATTCTCTCCCTTTAGTCCTTTGATTTGTTCTTTATATTCCTTGATTTCTTTGAGTATGTCTAAGCTTGTTCTTCTAAGATCTGTGTTTTAGTTTGCTTCCAAGGAAATTTCATTGTAGGAATCTTTTATAGGACTGGTAGTGTTTGGTGTGGACTTATTCTGTTTTTCCGATTTTTGTTTTTTTGTTGTGTTTTGGGCATGTGGGTTTGTTTTATTGTTTGTATTCTGATGTGAATCTCAACTATTTCTTCACTGTTTTGGAAGCTTGTTTTGCTTGTTTCCTTCAGGTGCTTTCTTTGTCTTCTCTTTGTTTATGGAGGGCTAGCTGGTCTAGGTTTCAGGTTTTCACTTTTGGTTATATACTGGAAGGTCCAGCTAACTCTTCCATTTCTGTTCTGAAGGTTCTCAAGAAATTGAATAGGTAATAATCAGATTGGTTCACTACTGAGTGCTGCATTCACTCCACTTTTCTCCAGCCAGTTTCTCTAGATTGGCTGTGAAGCCTAGGGTGCTGGGACTGGAGTTTTGGTAGGCTCTCATATCTTCTACTTCCTTGCACCTTGGAATCACTACCTCTATTTCCACTGAGACACTCACACCACCGCTCTAGTGTGTGTGTGTGTGGGGGGGGTAACTCCCTTGGCCCACATGCTGGGCCCCTGTGTATCCCACTGCTGTGCTGGCTGGGTTCATTTTCTTATTGTTTTTCTCATAAGTCAAAGAAAATTTACCATGAAAATCAAATAACAATTGCAAAGAAATATAATATATTAAGTAGAATATTTTAAGTACTTACCTCTTCTTGATGGGGGAAGTTTTGGTAAATAGGAATTGGTCAATGCAGTTTTCAACAAATTATCTTATTTACTGTACAAAAACTACAGGTAGTAGGTTTCCCCAGGTACTAGTGTGCCTTGACAGAACTTGAATTTTGCTTTCTTCAACAATAGTTAAGACTCATCTTGAAATATAAGCTATCAGTATCTTATTTTGCATGCTATACAACAAAAAATAAAAGGCAATAGTGTGATGGAATCAAGATGAAAAGGCATATATCAAGGGTATGTAGCCCTTAGAAATGGATTAGTTCCCAAAGATACTTTCAAAAACTTAAGTAAAGCCAGTTTTAATTATTTATCTAATTATTTATCTAAATGGAGAAGAATTAATACTTAAGGTGAATATTAATGTTCAGCAAACATGCATAATTATGACTATTATATTGATTTCTTAATTCCCTTATGAATGAAAATAAGAACAGACAATGTTGTTTCTTTTGATAAATATTGTTGATTACATTATTACTGGTAAATTTGAAATATCTATTACAATCGGATGTTAAATATTGGTATATTTTTCTTACATATATATGCACAGATAAAGCATTGATTAGAAATCAAATCACTGTGGATTTGATTTCTCTATAAACTTTTCTTAGAATAAAAATTTCATGAATTGTATGAGGGTTCAAATATGAAAATACTCTTCAAGGGAATCCTTTTTTTCTCCTTTCCTCTTTAAATAATCAAAAGTTTTGTGTTGTTTTACAAGAAACATAAAATTAGGAGACGATTGCATTGAAATGGTATGTGTTTATTTTTCTGAAATGAATTTTAAAGATGTACTTCAAATTTTAGAGATTAATTCATTTTGAAATTGACTTAATCTCATATAAAAGAAACAGATTTATAGTTACACAATTGTATAAACATACCCTTTTAGCCTTTCGTCTAGGCTCACTCCTGCCCTCCCTGCTTCATATCTCTGGACTAGGCACCTAAACCAGACCTGCCCACTCTTTCCTGATTCTCTGCACCCAGAGTTGTTGCAAGCTTCCGGGCCTACACCTACTCTGCCTAGTTCGTGTATTCTCCCCAGGCTGACCCTACACTGGCCTTAGATCTATAACCCTGTCCTGATCTTGCCTGAGTCCTTCTTTCTAGCCCATATGAACCCAGCCACCAGGCCCCTGTAGCCTTGAATTCCCTTCATCCCACATGAGAAATTCACTAATCGGCTTGGAACAATACTGGTCCACCAACAATGCATCAAAAGCAAGAACCTGAAGCAATCACCAGCTAGTCATACTTGAGCAAAAATCAACTAAGCAACGTCGAAAATAGAAACAGATTCAAACTTCAACTAACAAAGGCAGACTAGAATTTCTTTCCTTTTTTTTAACATTTTTTAATTGATGCTTTGTGCATTTCATACATCATTTTCCAATTCAGTTCAGGCATATATCCCTTTCCCTTCCCCCCCCACCCCCACCCCATCCCAGATCATGCATTCTGCCATAACTTTCCTGCATCTTTCTCTCAGTTTTTTTTTTTCATTTTTTAGCTATAAGTGATAATCCATGAGTACAAGCATCCTTCATGTAAAACCCACATAGCCTCAAAAACAATAAATCCTAAGGAACAAACATAACCACAGACACCAAGGATTGCTACAACAAAATTTTAAACCCCTGAAAAAAGGAAATTGAGACAAGAAACATCAGAAGATAGAAAAACCTCCCAGGCTCATGGATTGGGAAAATACATATAGTAAAAATGTCCATCCTACCCAAACGAGTGTACAGATTTAATAGTGATCCCAATCAAAATCCCAGAGTTTCTTTGTTCTTCACAGGCTTGGAAAAAAATCCTCAAATTTCATTTGGAAAAACAAAAGACCCCGAATAGCCAAAGCAACCCTTAGTGAAAGATGCAATAACGATGGGGATCACTATACCAGACATCAAACATCAAACAGGGCAATAGCCTAAACAGCCCTGGTCTGGCACAAAAACAGACCTAGTGAACCAATTGAATAAAACTTGAATATCCAAACCTGAGCTATACAATTTCTCGCTACCTTATATTTGACAAGGGGTGCCAAGAAGACACAATGGAGAGAAGACAAGCAGTGCTTCAGCAAATGGTGTTGGCAAAACTAAGGGTCACAGTTTGAAAGATGAGGGAATATAACCCCTACCTCTCACCATGTGGAATAAAATCAACTCCAGATGGATCAAAGACCTCAATGTAAACTCAACTCTGGAGGATGATAGAAGAGAATTTGGCAGCAACTAACAAGATATAAGGTGTAGGAAAAGACTTCTAATCAGAAAGACTAGCAGACTGGTGAAAGAAAGAGATCAAAAAGTAACAAATGGGAAACTCATAAACTCAAAAGGTTCTGTATAATCAAAAGAAACAATCAAGGAGTGAAAAGAAAACCACAGAGTGGGAGGACCTTCACTGCGACATATCTGACAAACCATTAATTCCAGAGTATACAAGCTACTCAAAAACAAAGAAGAAAGAAAACAAAATGAACACTCAAAAAGATGAGCAAGCTCTGAATAGAGACGTCACAGAGGAGGAATAGAGATGGCCGAGAAACATCTAAGAAGTGTTCACCATCTCTGATAAGTAAGGAAGTGCAAAATTAAAACAACTTTGAGATATCACCTTACTCCAATAGACTGGCTAGAATCAGGGGGAACACGAATGATACCAATGCGGAGAGGTTGTGGGAAGGGGAGCAACTCATCCATTGCTGGGGGAATGTAAACTTTTACAGCCACTATGGAACAGTGGTGGAGAACCCTTAGAAGACCCAACGAGCCTCTGTTTTGACCCCGGTCATACCCTCACATGGTATATACACCACCAGACAACATCCTACCGCAAAGAATACATGTACAGCTATTTTTATTGCAGATCTGTTCACAATAGCAAAAAAGCTGGAACCAGCCCAGGTGCCCTTCAACTGACAGGTGGATAGATAAAATGTGGTACAATTATAAACAATGGTGTTCTAGGCAGTGGTAAAGAGGGACAACCTCAAAGTGAACTTTGCAGGGTAATGGATGGAGCTAGAAGACATTATGTTAAGTGAAGTAACACAGTCCCAGAACAACAAACAAAACAATGGATGTCCCTCATATGATGGTGCTACGTAACAATAACCAGATGCATAAATATTCTCGTGAGAGGATCACAGTAAAGCAACAACAACAGAAAGAACTGCCTCCGAAAATGGACCGAATGGTGAATTGGGATGGGGGGAGGGCTGGGAGAGGGACAAGGGTTAGATTCGATTTTTAAAATTGCATTAATTGACATGACTTTCCAACAAGTACCACACGTATTGCCATACGACCACAGTCTACCAGGAATACATGGTGTTTTTTAGGGAGTACCGTAAAATAATATGTGTATATTAAACAAAGTTGGTTTAAGACTCTGATAAAAATGGTAATGCCACTGCGTTAATGTGAGATATACAATCCGGTTGTCCACATTGTTGTTTTACATAAAATTTGTAAGCAATAACTTTTGGGATTGGCACATACCAATAAGTTCTCTATAATTTTCGTTGTTGTACATAATCCACCTTGTAGCATTCTCTTTAAGATATTAACATAAAAATTAAGTTTGCTGTCCCAAGTTATACATATATAGTCACCCAAAGCAACATGGGTGAGTTGATGAAATCTGTGCCTTGATTCCACCCTATAGTTATGGTAAATACAACTGTCTTCTGGAGATCATGGGTTAAAAAAAAAAAGGGGGTTACAGAAAGACATGAAAACTTTTCATCAAAAACCTTGCAATCCAAAACTACCTACGGGAAAAAGATTTGTGGGTTCCAACAGACAAAGATGTCACCAACTTAAAAGCTAGAGAAAGAAAAGATACCTTTGCATTGAAGTAGCAATAAACAGAAGTGCCAACTGACAAGGTTGACCCGTCTAATATGAAAGGACAAAACCTCAGATTGCGCATAAACATCTAACCCCTCTGTGGCTCCCGTACATGTAACAACGATTTTTATGAGTCTTTTTTCTAATGCTTACTTTATGGAGAATAAAGGTGTTTTATATGAGAGACTTTTTGCCCCCCCGCAACAAGGAGAAAATGACGAAATGATGAGGTCACTCTCCAACAGAATTGGAGACAACTATTATAGATGTTATCTCTTATTAAACCGAGTAAAACTTGCCTTGCTTTAATGGACTAATAGACATAAAACTGTGAAAAGGATTATATTCCTGCTAATTTCAGAAACCAAATATAAATACTAAAGTCCTGTAAACTATGCACTTTAAGCAAAATATATCATACAGGAGTTCTGAGACAGTCAGATATGGATTATTACTACCAGGGAAATTTGGCCAGGGGATCCAAGGTCCCACAAAAGGTAAAAGCTCCTTGCCTCTAAACTGGATACCTCAAAGAGAGAGGCGATAAGGCCCATGCTAGCCGAGACATGACGTTACATGGGAAGATGTATTGAGACCACACAGGCAAGTGTAACAGATGGCATCTGGAAGCACAGAGAGTGTTACCAAAAGTGCCACTAAACCAATAAAACAAATATGCTCTCCTGAGTCAAGCAGACTGCCACCGTCACACCAGCATACCTTCACCTGCCTGGAAATACTTGCAAGTAGATTGCTCCATATGCCTGTTAATCCCCAAATCAATTGGCTATTGGACTCGTCTCCTCCTTAGAGGAATAACCCATGGCTGATGCCACAAGCTTACATCCTCTACAGGTTAGGGACTGTTATAAGCCACTAAGAATCCTGTCATAAGTATTAAAACGGAAAAAATGTAATTAGGATTAACATATATCCAAATCATCTGTGTCTATACAAAGTAAATCCATGCTAACTATTAGTGCGTTGTAAATACCTATATATCTAATATGGCTTGAGCTTCATTGTCAGGATTGAAAGGTATTCCTGGACAAAACTTCAGCCCATGAAAGGAAACCAGCCATTTGACCAGAGTCCAAGACAACAAGCTCCAGAAAAAGTGACAGTTTAGCTTCTCATCCACCTGTGCCCCTTTTCTACGCTCAGGGAACAATCTGCGTGAAGAAGAGGGGGTGGTAGAATGAGTGGGCTGTGATTGGGGTGAATGGTGGGGAAAATACAGTAATGTAGTCGGGACCACTCATTTGATCAACTGTATTAACATACAACCCTCACCCCTGCTGGAGGTGGGCTGTGGGGTTTGGGCACAAACAGCCTGCAAATTGGTTTGAGATTTCTTCCCTCCTTCCTCTTTCCTATGATGCAGAGTTTCAATCTTTCTTTTCATAAGTGTCCATATTCCTTTCCTTCCCCTGGTTGTTCTACTTTTTGTGTATTTTTAAATTTTCCATAATCTTTATTTGAGAGAGCTTTTAATATTTGCTCTTGTTAATCGTCCAGATCGAGAGTAGGCTTTGTTTTCGTTAGCTTATTCTTTGTTCGTCGCTTCTTCCTTTTCTTCTTCCTTCCTCCATTCACTTCTGAGGCTTTTCCTTTCCTTGCTTCTTGAGGAATTGTGTTTCTAATTCCTTTTTCAATTTCAGCCTGTGTTTTCTTTAGTACTGCCATTTCCTTTTTGAGCTCCTCAATCTCTCTTGGTGCTTCTCAATCTCTTTTTTTTTTTTTTCCTTCTTTTTCTTCCTCCTGCTTCTCTTCAAAAATCAAACTTTTGCTTTCAAGTTTTTGTTTCTTTTCTCCCTCTAGTTTTCTTTCTGGAGTTTGTTGGGCTGTTCCTTTATTCTTTCTGAAGTTTGTCATTGTATCCGTCTAGGTCCCTTTTGAGTTTTTCTTTCTCTCCCTCTAGTTCATTCCTTAGTTTTTTTCCTCCCGCTAGTTTCTTTCTTCTGGAGTTTGTCAATCTTTTCCTTTAGTGCTTTCTGATGTTTGTCATTGTATCCCACTAGGTCCTTTTTGGAGTTTTATTCTCTCTCTTTAGTTCCCTGAATTCCTCTTTATGTTCTTAAAATTCTCTGCATAGGTCTGCAAAAATGTTCTCTAAGGTCTGTTTCTTTGGTCTCCCGCAAGGGGTGTCCTATTGTAAACTAATCTCCTAACTGGTTTGTTGGTAGGACTATTTGGTGCAGGAGGTTCTGTGCCTTCCCAGGTGTCCCTTCATCGTGTCCCGGGCATGTGGGCTTCCCTTATTGTTGTGGGTTCAGAATCACTAATACCTTTTCAATATGTTAGGGGATGGTTTTACTTTTTTTTTTTTTTTTTTTTTTTTTTTTTTTTTTTTTTTTTTTTTTTTTTTTCTCCTTGTTTATGGAGTATGACTTGTCTACTTTTCAATTTTGTAACCCACCCTTCTCTTCTTTGTCTTGAAGGGTTCTGCCAAAAAAAATCCGCTTGGATTCTCACCAATCTCAGGGGGGGGGATGCCTGACCTAGCCCATGCCCACTGCCCACCCAAAGGGGCAGACCCACTACCTCACCCTCTGCCCATGCCAAAGAAAGATGTAAGGGTGGTCCCACCCAGATACACGAGCCCCTAGCCCTGGCCCTGCCCTGGATGAGCCAACCTGCAAAGATGCTTGCCCCAAGTGACTTCCCAGCTGCCTGCCCAAGTGACTTCCCATCTGCCCTGCCTGAAGGTACAAGACCCCTAAAGCTGACCCTTTGGCCCTGGCGCCAAAGAAAGACATAGGGCTGTCACGCCCATAGACACGACCCCCTAGTCGCGGCCCCGGAATGATCCCACCTGCAAAGATCGGCAGGCTATAGTTTCATATCAGACACACAACTAACAAAGAAAATCCATATGCCCAGTGACAATGCAAAAACCCACAAATTTAACATAAAAAAACAAGATGAACTTCCTCCCCAAACCTGAAAGGTAATATGGAAGTGCTAAATTTGAATAAGACCAATCAGAATAAACCCTTGGATAAGGCTTAAAAAGACCAATGATAACTTGATCAAAGAACACAAAACAAACAACGAGGGGATGGCAGTAAATTTTGTGACGAAGCTCAATAAAATACAAATACATAGCTGAATGATATGACAAATCAAGTCAGTACTAGAAAAACAAATTCAAAGACGATATAGAAATATTGAATAAAACACAATCTGAAATGAAGATGGGCTTGCCACCTTCCCTCGACAGTCCCTTGAAGCAATAGGAAAAACAAGCAGAATGAATGAAATGCATACAGGCCATAAGACCAGATGACAAAGGGGGTGAGGTGGACTGATCAAACAAGAAGGTGAAAAATTAAAAAAAAAAAAAAAAAAAAAAAAAAAAAAAAAAAAAAAAAAAAAAAAAAAAAAAAAAAAAAAAAAAAAAAAAAAAAAAGAAAAGAATCCAGTCAATACACTGGGCCGGGGAGGTCTTCAACCAGATTGAGAAAACTTCCCTAATTAAATGAAGGAAATAGAAATCCCTATACAGATATAGAAGCACACAGAAACACCAATTAGAAAGGAACGAATAGAAAACGTCACCATGCCATGATCATAGGAAACACTTGAAACGTAAGAAAAGAGAGGACACGCTGAAAGCTGCTGAAAGAAAAACAGTTATATACTTTTGGAAACTCATCAGAATCGCAGCTGACTATTCAATGCAAACAATGAAGGCCAGAAGAGCTTGGACGAAGTTTCCCCAGTTTCAAATGGAATGGATGCCAACCAAGAATAATTTATCCAGCAAAATTATCTATCATAATCAAAAGGGAAAAAAAATGTTCATGACGGAAAAGGCTGAAGTGGAGGACATATCCACAAAACTGGCCAGACAGAACTACTCAAAGCAATAAAAAGGACTGAATAAATATGACTATATCCAAGAATACATAAGGAAAACAAATGAAGGTATAATTACAGAAACAACAAAAGGAACCAAAAAACAAAGGCAGAAATTGAAATGACAGTAACCATACAGTCCATTGAATTACTTTAAATATCAGTGGCTTCAACTCCCCAATCAAATTTCAACAGGAGAGAGGAGGCCCAATGGAGGGATAGATTGGAGAAACAAAGTCCATCATTTTGTTGTCTGCGAAACCATCCAACCTTTCAATAAATAAAAGCAACTACGTAGAGTGAAAGTAAATGGTAATAAGAAACAAGTAGGTATTGCAAAATAAACGTCAAATTAAAAGTAATCAGAAGAGACAATTTATATGCACAAATAGGAATTTTTAAAAAGATCTATCTAAAGCCCAACTCAGTAATAGTTGGTGATTTCCGTATCCCACTAACTCCAATAGACATGTCAACTGGGACAAAGAAAAACAAAGACATCTGAATTAAATGACATTAGGAATCAAATGTTTCTAAAAGACATCTATTGAGCCGGCAATGGTGGCACACACCTTTAATCCTAGCAGTTGTGAGGAAGAGGCAGGCATATATTTGTGAGTCAAGGCCGAGCCTGGTCTACAGAGTGAGTTCCAGGACAGCTGGTTTCTACAGGGAGACCCTGTCTCGAAAAGACCAAAAAAAAAAAGACAAAAAAAAGACACTCTATGAGTATTCCACTTAAGAACAAAGAATAAAATTTTTATTACAGCCCATGAAGGTTTTTTTTTATACTTGACCACAGTAACAAACAACCCTCAACAAATTCAAAGCAATTATCATATTTCCATCCATCTACCAGACCACAGTGCAATAATGTTTAATAAAATCAAACGGCAAAGAGGCTCCAGTAAACTACATAAACGGCATGGAGATTAAACGAACACACTTCTGAATGGTGATGGGTCAAAGAGAAATAGAAAGAACTAAAGTATACCTGGAACTAAAGAGAAATGATAGTACAACAAACTTTGGGGACACTATCAATGCAATATGAAGAGGGAACTTTATAGATCTAAGCACCTACAATTTTTAAAAAAAATCAGAGAGTACAAATAAACTGACTTCACAGTAATGCCCAAGACTCTGGAAAGACTAAACTAAATCTAACCCAGACCTATGACGTAAGAAGAAATAACAAGATCAGATGATAAATTGATTCAATAAGAAACCATGTAAAACGAAATGAAGAATCAATGAATTTATATCTGATTCAATGTGAAAATAAAGAAACAGATAAACCCTTAGATCAGTTAATTAAAAGAAAGAAAAAGAAACTTCCCAAAATTAAAAAAATAGAGGTTAAAGAATTAAATCACAACAGCACACACACACCACACAAAAATAAATGGAAAATTATAAGGGAATAATTTGAAAACCTATACTGTTTTAAACTTAAAATCTAAGAGAAATTGATGAATTCCTAAAAATCATGGGAACCACCTAAGCTAAACCAAGAAAGAAACAGACCCATACTAACGGTAAAAAATTGAAACAGTAATACAAAGCTCCCAAATAAAATAAAGTCCAGGGCCACATGGATTCATAGCAAAATTAAGGACCAACTTCAAGAAGATCTACAACCATTGGCCACTTTACATTATTAAAAAGAGAAACACAGAAGAAACCGAAATTCCTTCTATGAAGCCAGTATCACTTCTAATACCAAAACAAAAAGAAAAAATAGAAAACTATAGGCCTATATCCTTAATGAACATGGATACAAAAATTCTCAGTAAAATGACTTGCATACTATATTACAGGCAGAACAACAACAAAAAGATCATCATGCTTTGACCAAGTTTAGTTTTATTTCGCGGGAGATGTCAAGTGGTTATGGGGTTTCTATATGTAAGTCAATACATGGAAGAGCTAATATAAATTGTCTTAAAAACAAAAATCAACATATTGTGATTCTATCAATAGATGAAGAAAATGCCTTTGACCAAATACAACATGTATTTATGTTAAAAATCGTAGAGGTAATTGGACTGAAGGAAACATGTGTCGTGTGCTGGATATATTTAGTGTCAACTTGACCACACCTGGGTTGAGGGAGAATCAATTGGGGAATTGGGCCATTGGATTGGCCTGTGCCGACATCTGTGGAGTATTGTCCTTGGGTTGTTTGAGCAATGGTGGAGGGCCCAGTCCACTATTGGTGGTGCCACCCTGGGCAGGTTGTTGTGTACCATTTAAGAGGGCAGGCTAGGCATGGGGCCAGGGGGAGCAAGCCAGTGAACATGCATTCCTCCATTGCCCGTCTCAGCTCCTGCCTCCAGGGTTCCTGCCCTGAAGTTCCTGCCTTGGGCTCCCTAAGTGATGAACTTTGATGTAAGCTGAATAACACTTCCTCCCCAAGTTGGTGTTGGTCAGGAGTGTTTTGTCACACCAATGGAAGACAGACTAGAATAGTCTAAACATAATTAAAGCTGTATTGCCAACAAAAAAACTACAGTGACAGCTTCATTCTAAAATGGAGAAACCTGGACAGTCCCATTAAAATCAGGAGTAAGATGAGGCTGTTTAATATCTCCACTTCCTTTTCAATATAGTGGCTTGAAAGTCTTGTGAGAGCAATGAAGAAAGACAAGACAAAAAAATTAAAGGATTGGTTAATTGGAAAAGAAGAGGGTCAAATTTATCCATATGTTGATACTATGCATAAGAGATCCCCCAATCCCACAGCCTACGTACCTTCGGGAGCAACTCTAGCGGCAGATTACCTAGCCTGTGCGTGCTGTTCCTCTTACGGACTCTGCGCGCTCATGATACTGTGATATCGCGATGCCTGTGGCAGGTGAGACGTCGGTCAGGCTTCTCAACTACTTTTCTATCTCTCGGCGCGACAGCTATCCGCACGTGTAAGCCTGATGTGCAGGTCCTCGGCTCTCTCCACACATTTACCGCGGCTCTGTCAGTCCTCCAATTTCAACAAGCATTTGTTGTAATTTAATAATAGCTGAAATACGTTGGTCCTTGGATACAGAGCTTGCGTGGAAATCCTCCCATTTAAATAGCCCTTAAATACATCTAGCAATAAAATTAGTGAAGACATTAAAGATATCTATAATAAAAGAAGTTAAATCTGTTTGAAGAGAGTAAGGAAACCCTGTCGAGATGGAAAGAACGACTGGTGCCGCAGGGATTCATTGAAATTAATATTTGAAAATGATCAGTGACCAAAAGCAACTCTAGATTTTGATGCGTGGCAAATCAAAAAATCCCATGTACATGCTTCACAGAACCTCAAAGTTTATCTAAATTTTTTATGGAATCACAAAGGACCCTGGATAGCCAAGAGTCGTGTCAGAAAGACAAAGGCTGTAGGGTGGAGGGATCATACTCAAACTATATTTACAGAGTGTATAGAGTCCATGAAACAAAAAGCATGTGGTGGCACAAAACAAAAATGTAGATCACTGAAGCTAACAGAAGACCCAAATAATGAATGTTATATAATTTTCATTTCAGGGTTCAGCCTACTGATATTTGATTATTATGAACATAACTGGAGGCAAGACAACATCTTCATCTAATTCAATCAAACTGAACTGGATTCTACCTGTAGAAGAATGAAATTGGATCTTTACCCTGCACCCTTGCACAAAAGTCAAAATGAATACAGACCGCATGTTAAACCTCAAACTCTGAAAGTGGTAGATATATGTGTAGGAAAGAACTTTTTAAATGTGACATCTATTGCTCAAACTTTAAGGTTACTGTGACCTCAGTAAACTAAAAATCTTCAGAACAGCAAATGGAGGTGAAGTGGAAACCCACTGAGTGGGAGAAAATCTTCACCAAATTAAACACCTGACAGGGAATTAATATTCAATATATAGAACTCAAAAAACAAAGAATAAATAAAACAATTTACCCTTTTAAAACATGGGGTATGAAGCAATCCTGAGTGAAAGAGCAACACAGGGAGGATAACCATATCAGGATTCAAACTATATTACAGGCCCAAGAGTAATAAAATAAATAAAATAAAATAAATGAAATAAAACAGCCCTGATACTGGCACAAAAACAGACCCTATGTCAATTGAACAAAATTGAATATCCAAACCTGAGCACATGCAATTTCGTCTACCTTAATATTTGACAGGATGCCAAGAAGACACAATGGAGAGGAAAGACAAGCAGTAGCTTCAGCAAATGGTGCTGGCAAACTGGGTCACAATTTGTAGAAGGATGAGCTGGAAGGTGAGTAACCTGTCACCCATGTGTATGAAAATCAACTCCAATGGATCAAAGACCTCAATGTGAAATCAGAAACTCTGGAAAATGATAGAAGAAAATTTGGCAGCAACCTAACAAGACAAAAGGTAGGAAAAGACTTTCTAAAAAATCAAACAGCAGCAACTGGTTGAAAACAAGGTCAAAACAGTAACAAATGGGAAACTTCATTAAACTCAAAAGCTTTCTAGCCGGGGCTGGTGGCGCACGCCTTTAAGACCGACACTTGAGAGGCAGAAGCAGGTGGATCTTTGGAGTTTCCAAGGCCAGCCTGGTCGACAAGGTGAGTTCCCAGGACAGCTGGGACTTAGGGAGACCCTGTCTCAAAAAGGACAAAATAAATAATAAATAAATAAATAAATAAATAAATAAAATAATAAACTCAAAAGCGTCTGTACAGGGAAAGAAACAATCAAAGAAGTGAAGAAGGAAGAACCATAGAGTGGGAAGAAATCTTCAACAATGATACATCTCAGGGGCTTAACCTCCAGAATATGAAAATTTCTCAAAAATCAGAGGAGCAAGAAAACAAATGACTTGGGAGATCTTCCAAGACCACATGAAGCACAGGTTAGGTAGGAGCTGGGTGCGTCAGAAAGGTGGATTGTTGTTTGACATAATCCAGATAATCCAATTGTCTTTGGCTTGATTGGCTTGTGTGGGCTGCAGGGGGCAGAGGTTTATACGCACAGTTGGTATAAAAGGTAGTGTTGTATGAGTCTTGAGATCCGGAGATCTTCCAAGACCACCTGAAGCACATTAACTGGGGCGTGGGCTAAGGAGCACCTCCTCTCCTGCCCACTGGGAATACCAAAGGAAAAGTCCCAAGTGGATTCGTTAGAGGATTTTTTTGGAGACCTTCAGAACAGAAAGGGACAAGTGAGGTTGGACTTCCAAATAGAAAGCCTAAAAACGTAGAGAAGTCAACACCCCATAAGCAAAGGAGTAAAAGAAAAAAAAAAGAAATCACAAACAAATAAAAAAGCATCTGAAGGAGGCAAGCAAGACAAGCCTTCAACACAGGAAAGAGGCATTTGGGACTCAAGTTGGAATACAGGCAAGGAGAAAGCCCATATGCCAGGAACACAAGAAGAAGACAAGATGGGAAAGGCACAGAATAATCCTACACCAAGCTCTACCAACCCTGGGAAGACTCCTAACAGTGGGATCCCCCTGGGGATGGCCCAGGACACAGATACTAGAAGAACAATCTGTGAGACATACTCAAAAGAAATCAAGAAATAAAGAACAAATCAAAGAGAAAGGAGGATAAAAATGAATAGGAAAAGGAGAGAATGAAAACTCAGGAAGGACTAGAGAGAAGAATGACACAGGAAGGCTTAGAGGAGAACCAACTCCAGAAGGAAGTGAAACACTGAATAGAGCCATACTGAAAGTGAAGGAAAGCAACCATCTGAGCAAAAAGCTACAGGAAGATTGACAAGCTCCAAACAGGAGATGGAAGATACTAAAGAAATAAAAGGTGAAATGAGAAGGAAGTTGAACACTCACCAACCAAAAGGCAAGAATGGGAAAAAGCTCAGAACAGAATGAGGAAGCAGAGAAAAGATAGTAGACCTGGAAGATAACATGGAAAACTAAATCTCAATAAAAAGAATTATGAAATAATTTAAAAAAAAACAAAACAACAGAAACAAAAAAACAAATGCAGAGAGGAACAATCAGAAACTTGTGACACATAAAAAGATCCAAAACCCTCCAACATCACATAGGACAGAGAAATGAGAAGAAATCCCAAATCAATGTTGTATTTCATCAATCTTCCACAGAATAATGATGAAAATTTCCCAAAACTAAAATAATCCCACCAATAAAAACAAGAACACATAGAACTACCAAAAGTACAGATCTAGAAAGAAACTCCTCATGCCAAGCATATCATGTTAAAAAAATGTTTAGCTCAAACAAACAAAATACTGTAAAGCCACAAGAAAAAACAACAAGTTGGACCTATAAGGGGGAACCATCAAATTACAACGGACTTTTCAGGTCAAAGCAGGAAAGCAAGAAGAAAGGTGGAGCGAAGCATTTCCAGTGTTAAAAGGACAATAGATGCCAACCCCAGGTTACTAGACCCAGAAAAAATGTCCCGATTATAGTTGAAGGAGGGAGAAAAATCTTCCCATGACATAACAAGATGAAAGAATCATGTCTGGAAAACCAACCCTTCCGCCATACTTAAGCCATTCAAAGGACAGAAGAAAGGAGAAATCAATAAAAGCATACCATATACGTAATCAATAAAGATGTAAAATTTTTAAAAAAAAGGCATAACTGCATAAGTAGAAACTAAACCAAAACCACAAAGGGATAATAAGGCAAAGGAAAGCAACACAACCATACCAGTCATAACCTTAAATATAGATGGTCTAAATTCCCCAGTCAAAGACATAGACTGGGAGAGATTGGATAAGGAAACTGAACCAATCAATAATGCTGTCTACAAGAAACCATCTTACCTTCAGGACAGGCACCAACTTAAAACGAAAGGAAGGGAAAAAAAATATTCCAAGCAAATGGTACCAAAAAGAAAGCAAGGGTTGCTATTTAAATATCCAACAAAATAGATTTCAAAGTAAAGAAAGCAGAAGAGAACAGAAGAAGGCCATTACTTACTTTTTTTTTTTTTTTTTGGCTATTACATTTATTTTAGTCAAAGGAACAATTTGTTTCACCAAGAAGATTTAAACAATTTGATATGTATCCCCATACTCCTGTGCCAAGACAAAACCAAAACTTTATAAAGACAAATCTCCAGGACCCACAAGTCACACAGCGACCCCAGTAAAACACTCATAGTAGGGGACATTAATACCCCACTGAGCCCTTTGACAGGTCAACTGACAAAGATAAACAGAGAGACTCTGAACTGAAATGATATAGACACCAAATGGACCTCACCAACATCTACCTAATATTCCACCTTCCAGCCCTATACCATAGAATACACTTGCCTACGCAGCACCCCACGAACGATTCTCCAAATCAACCAAATACATGGGACACAGAAGAAACCTCCCAAATACAAAAGATTGAACTAATTTGTAATGCCAAATTTATCAGACCACAGCAATAACGCTCAACAACCATCAACACCAGGATAAGCCCTAATATTTACAAGAACACAAGGCGACTAAACAACACACTCCTAAAAAATGAACGGGTCAAGGCACGCGCTCACGCCCGCAAATACAAGCCTTCCTGTAACTGACTGCCCCTGACCTCCNTTTTCTTTCTTTGGTTTTCCCATTGCTTTCTTTTTGAAGAGTGGGAGCCCAAGAACATTTTTTTTTTTTGTTTTTCCTTTTTATCTTTGTGTCCGCTGTTCCTTGTTCAATATTTCTCATCCTGAGTCCTTCCCGTTCTTCTGAACGCTCTTTTGATCATGTGCGTAGCTCTCACCTCGGAGTGATCTCCTGGGCTGTGCACCCCTTAGACTCACCATGTGCATTGCGACCCATGGCAGCGTCCCTACTGACCTAGTGTCCTTCCGCCTGTCCTTCATCTTATCCGTGACAATCCCACAGCATGGACCCCTTCATTTTATCATTTTACGATGTCACACCACAAAATTTCATCCGAAAGGCTCCCTTACTGCCTACCCTCGGGTCCAGTCGATTACACACTTCCCTCCCCCCTTATATTTGTTCCCCCCATCACCCTATTTCGCACCCCTTTCTGCCCTTTTCCCAAACCCTATCCCTCTGCTTATTCCCACTCCTTCTCGGTCCCCACCGTCGAGGCCTTCAGCATCTTTTTCGGTCTTGTGTGCTTTGTTTCCACCTTTTCAGGACCTTTTTTCATCTTTATTCTACCATAGCCCTCCTTCCCTTTCCCTTCTTTCCCCCTTCCTGTGGTTGCATTTTTACCTTTGTGCCCCCCAGTTCTTCCCCTCGAGAGTGCTCCGTGTGCCTACCGTTTGGGTTGCCGCGCAGGCATATCCTTCTGTCCTGATGACCTTCAATCGCGTCGCGAGCTGCCCTGTATACAAGAGGCTGCTTATGTTCCAGGACCCTCAGCTGTTGTGAGCTAGACTAGGGTAGCAGCAGACAACCATACTCCAGTCTCCCACCATGAAGCACAGTACGCTGCTCGACAAATGGACCATTTGATTGAAGACCAATCAATCCAAGCCATTTTATTTGATACATTGAACTTCTTGACAATTATATACGGTATCTATTAATTCTCATTATTACGCGTGAATAGAACTAGACTTCATGATGTGGATAGGTTAATATATAGTAAGCCTAAAGTCACTGATAGGGTTTTCTCTATGTTTATAGTAGGTATACTCACTATATTATATTCAACGCTTCAGGACATTGCGTGCCTACTGAGGACAGTGAGAAGACTTTGATCCGTCGCTTAGCGTCATCTGGCACAATTCGTGTCTTATGCCCTATCATATCCCTGCCTATGTGCTCTTGTCGTAGTTTTAATGCAGGATCGATTAATGCCTTTTTTGTAAGTGTCAGACTGCTAGCTAGAGAGCATGTCCTGAGGAGGGAGAGTAGCACCGACGGATCGCCGGAGAGCAGTGGTATGGTATGGTCTAGGAGGACGTGAGGCATGGAAGTCGATTTTTCAGGTTCAGCTTCACTTGCGCCGAGATCTCATTTTGCGCCCTCCTCTCTTACATCTGGCACACTCGTCGGGAGTGTAAAGTTCCGATGTTTCCGAGTAGGTACAAGCATGTATGCAGAGGCCATCATATTTTAAGACGGTAGTTGAGTTAGTTAGTCGACATTGTTCTCTCCTTCGTGTCCGAGGACCACGCAAATCTGTACTGATGAAGTCTAGTGAAATATCCCTTTGCGATCCTAATCTATCGTTCTCTACAAAGGTAGATAAGATGAATTCTTACTATAGGTGGGTAATAGATGTCATGCCTTTGATGGCTAGATCCCGTCTACGTCACACTATGATGTAGTCGCATGTACCTCATCAAGTGGTGAAGTCAGAGAATAAGAGTTGCTCTGACCTCCTTTTTTTCTCTTTTTCTCTTCTTTTCTTTCTTCCTCTGGCCTTACTCCTGAGTAAGACGCATTCATCTGCTGTTATGACAATGAGCAGCTCTAAGCATTTTAGTGCTTCAGATTACCCCCACACGCACACACATGTACAGAGGTGAGCTTGCACTTATCGACAGTTCAGACTCGTTTAAGCATCCTGTGAACAAAAGGTCCTTGTAGTACAGCGGAAGATGCTGACACGTCAGTGTCGCGCCACCTGATAGGCTAGCGATCTCCGTGCCCACTGCTCAGTGAGATCTTATTCCACACCACCGCACGCAATGTTCCTATACCAGCGTCCAGAATGGCCCCTTGAGTTACTTGCCAGACACTAACCCAGGTATGTGAAAGCGTTAGCAGTGGTTTGTCATGACTTTCCTTTCGCTTTTTCCTCTTTTACTCCCATTACTTCCGCCCCCGGGGTTCTTTGCGTTTTTACTTCCACTTTTCTTTTTTTTATTCTGTTTTATTTTCTTGGTTCTTTTCTATCGCGTTTGATGGAAGTAAAGAATGAAAGCATAACCCACGGGGAACTCGTATGCAGCTGCAGCCTATTCTCGTCACGCTTAGTGACTGCCTGCCCCCCTCTGCCGCAACTGCTTGATCTAGGGGCCTATTTGGTCATACTTCCCCTGTCACATGGGGACTACGTTCACCATCTGCCACATCTGTCTGCTGTTTTCACAGCGTGTGAGGAGCCCTAGTTGCATTAAAACTGTAGTTCCTGGTTGGAAGCTTAGAGGCTTGACAATGAGTCAGGAAGATCAGATAGATACGTATCAGTCAGTTCACAGCGCTCAACCACTACTGGTAGTGACTCCACAGGCTTATCTTGATCTACCTGCTGACTTCAGAGGGCTCCGACTCAAAGGTAGTTCTCAGGTGCATGTATCGATCGAGTTCATAGATCGAGGCACAACACTCACTGGAGCGTGTTCAGGATCTGCTAGAGTTTCAGCATGCAAGACCCCATGGTGCTGCTGCAACTTTTGCTCAGTGATTGTCTATTTGATTGAATAGATCATCCCTCGCAGTGCGGCATGGTCCTGCCTTCTCATTGTGTGCATTTTTCCTCATTGACTTCAGCTTTCCTATATTGGACTATGCCCCTTTTGACTCGCAGCGATCCCCAGGGTTGCGGTGGGAGATCCTCATTGTTCTCTTGTTCTAAGGGCTCCCCCCCTACGGAACTCAGTTTTAAGCAACAGGCTCCCTCCCAAGATGGCATGTGACCATAGTCCCTTGTGCACAGGTGACTATTTGTTCCACCCACCCATCAGGCCCTCCTCTTCACAGCTTTTTGACACTCACTATTCCTAGAAAGTTCACTGTTCCTCATCAAATCTGGATAGAAAAGATATGGGTGCTTACAACCGAACTCTGTTCCTGTGCTGTCTAGACTGCCTACATTCTTTTTTCACAGTGCCCCTGGGCTCTATCTTTCCTGGAGTGACTTCTGCTTTTCCTCCTGCTGACTGGGAGCTTAATGTAGTGGGGCCTGAGTGTGCATCTTCTTTTTGCTCAGTTGTCTCCTTTCCCCATTGTGCTTTCTAATGCTCTGCTTCTTTCTCTAGGTAGGCATCTATTTTTCACACTTTTCATATCACATGGGAGCAGCTTCTAATCCACATTTTACCCAGAAAGTAAGAATTATTCCTACTTATAAAGCAGATTACGCAAATGGGAATATTAATATAGTAGACATATTCGCTGGTAGTGTCTGACACAAGGATGAGAACATTCAACTAACTAAACTTGTTAAATAGATGCATCTGCATAATGCTTGATACCTTGGAAACACGAATTTACAGAGAGTGCAGAGGTAAAGGAGGCAAATGTGGGAGTGAAGTGAATGAAATGATGATGTCACACCTCTAGAACCAAAATGCTTGCTAGGGATCAACAGTCAACCACTCGGCACCAGCAGCTGACTTAAAAAAAGCATTATATTCCTCAGAAAAACACCCATACAAATGCGGTATATGTGGAAAGATATTGCAGGATCTAAGGACTTATCAAACCTCTTCTATTCCAGAAGTAGTACGCAATTGGAGATAGATATATAGATAGATATAGAATAGGTATGTATATATGGAGATATATCTATATCCTGAATCTCGCCATTAAAATGAAAAATAGATAAATATTAAATCAGCAAACAAGAGAAATAAATGGGCTTTTGTGGTGATGGCCAACATATTGAGAGCAGGTACGTTTTGTGAAGACTGAGTTTGGTCCTTGCACCCACTTTAAGGAGGCTTACCATCCCCTTATCACTCGAGCTCTGGGGTACCTGAAGCCTCTGGACCCTGTAGGCAACTGCATTCATGGACACATGTGTCAACATTCCATATACAACCCCCCTTGACAATTAATTTTACAATAAAAGAATGACAATTATTCATTCGATAAGAATCAATGAACATAAGGTCATCGTTGAACAAAATAGCCCCGACTCAGATCGATCAAGGTCATTCCTGTGCTTTCTGTGTACATCTAGATTTATATGTTCTATAACGTAGAAAGGTGTCGAACCGGAAGGGGAAACAGAAACGAACCGTAGAGGGTAATGTGGGGTGGGCGATGGCGATAACCTAGGTACCGTTGTATTGCGGCTCTCGCGCACCTCCGTTAAATGTGCTACATTGAGAGTTAAGCAGAGGGGGTAGGCGGAAGAGACCATGGACAGTTGCCCGGGAGTAGATTGGCTGGCAGAGGGTGACTATGAGCAACGGGCACGGCATTGCATCCTTTGAATGAACAATTGTCCAAAGAAGGCCCATTATCTGTCACTCGCTCAAACTTAACAACCCCTATTTAACAGAAACTACGCCTTCTTTCCCCCTAATATATTCGTGACCCCAAATAATCACAATGGCTAGGTGTTCTAACTATTCACTGCATTCTGGTATCTGCCACTTTTATGTCCATTTATCCAACTAGAAACAAAGAAGTAAGATCAATGATCTTACCTAGTGTTATGGCCAGCTTTAACTGTCCACTAGATACAGTCTAGAACTACATGGAAAGAGAGTTCTAACTTTGGACTGGCCACCTTGTGTTTGGCCGGTGTCAGATGTCTTTTGGGGGGAGGAGCATAATTTACAAAAAATTGTTGTGACGACCAGGCCTACTGTGGTGGTAACATTCCGCGAACCAGAGGGACCCTCTGAACTTCAAAAATGAGTGCATGCAAGGAGTATGTGTTTTGTATATTTCTCTCTGCCTCCTATGTGTGCTACTGTGCTGTGACAAGTTGTTTGAAGTTTCTGCCTGACTTCCCCACAATGAGGGACCATAACATAGAAATGTAACCTGCCATAAAACTCTTTCTTCCCTACATTGCTTTTTTTTGTTCAGGTATATTTTATGACAGCAACAGAAATTAAACCATAACATGGCTTTATTGTTGTATAGACTGCCCACTTGGGGTGTTGAAACTTATGGGTGAGATGATGATGGCCCTATAATCAATTTTTCAAAGGAGAGAGGCCACTCCAGCACTTCGGTAAGAACTAAATTGGACGGCCACTACTACGTTGACGCCCGCCATAAGTTTTTACGTTATTAAAAAATTTTTCTGCGTGAAAAACTACAATTGTTTTATCACCAGGTGAACAAAACCAAATACACCCTTTAACACAGTTCATCATGAGTGACACAGTTCATCATGAGTGATATTCTTACTGTATTTCCTCCAACTCCTTCCTGATTTAGTCCCAACTCCATGCATTGACCTGTTCATGATAGTGTTTGACCCTCTTGGCCTGCTTAGCCTACAAATTTCTCCTTCAGTCATGGTAAGATGCTTTTACTTTTAAATATTAATAAAAGCTGATGATTTTCTTCTCAGGGTGCAGTCGAAATTACCTATCTTTAATTGCTTGCTCTGATCACAGCATTCTTCTCCATTCCCATATCTTCTTCAATTGTACTTTAAGTATTATAGCCACTTTATCCAGTTGCCTGTGTGCTCTGTAAAAGTGCCAAACGAATAAAAGCCTCATGTAAAAGCTGAAAACTTTACAGCTCATTATATATTTAGCATCTGTACCAGAAAAATACTTCTCTCGCAAGGTAAGGATCGGTCTACTTAGTGGCCCCTATTACGTTTTGTTAGAGTGTTCCCTGTGGGACACATACTCCAAGAAACAAAAACAAGTTAATAGAGGAAGGCTATATTTCAGCTCACGGTTACAGGGCTTAGAATTGATGACCAGCTGACTCCATTGTTTCTGAGACAGTGGTGAGACAGAATATTATGGTGGATGGGCATAATGGAACAGAGATGCTTACCTAGTAGCAGCCAGGCAGTGAAAAGAGAGAGGGGTGGAGGGACCAAGGATAAGATAAATTATTCCAGAGATTGAACCCCTGTGATCTACTTCCTGCAAATAGGCCTCATCAAATTTATGTCATGCCTGATAAATCCATCATATTATGGATCATCGAAAGATCAATTGATAATAATGTTCACGATCCAATCCCATATTCATGATTGGATCTACCATCTGGGTTTTAAGCATTTGACACATGAGCCTTTTACAGAACACTTCATATCTAGACAATAAGAATGAATTTCATTGAAAATCAGGAGGTTATTTTCTTACACTCAGGGAAAAGAGAAGGAATATCCTTTAACATAACTTCAACTTGTTGAAAATCTTCAATCTTTCCATAATTGGGCACCTCCTGCTTTCACGCACGCCTTTTCCAGGGCATTGCTCTGATTCCTCGAAACAAGACATCTTTACATTGTTGAATCTTGGAAGGGAAAGTATCTGTTGATTTATTGTGGCATTTATTGGGAAATTGGATTTTTAGATTATTCTTTTGTGACTTCTCAACCACATTTTTGATGATTCCTCACTCAAGACTCACCCCCCCACAGAGATACATGCACGGCCCATGTTTATTTCAGCTCTCTTCAAATAGTAGCAAGAAGCTGGAATGGAATGGGAACTAAACCCCCCCAAATGCCCCTCAACTGACGAGTGGCTAAAAAAATGTGTTACATTTACACAATGGGAATTCTATGCAGCAGTAAAAAACATACGACCCCATCACGAAGCTTGCAGGGAAAATGGTTGGAAAGTCGATAGAGGACCATCATATGAGTGAAGTAACACAGTCCCAAAAAAACAAACGCGAATGGTATCCCTCAATTGTAGTGCTAATGCCAATTACGTAGTTGTAATTATTTCTTGTGTAGGGTTCCCTGAGCTTTTGTCCAAGCAGTTGGGCCTGATGCCCTGTTGGCAACCACAACCAACAACAACCAAAACAACAGAAAGGACTGCATCAACGAACTAACTGAAACAGTAAACTTTTGCTCAAAACAGTCAACTCCTCATGGAGAATATTGAGAACGAATGAGAAAGAGATGAAAAAGCATGTTTGGCAGCATGCCTGAGCTCTGGTGGGGTTGGGAGACAGGGCGGATAAAACGGGTTTAGGGGGAAAACAGGGTTTAGATTTGTCACCCCCAAAATAAAAATCTTAAATTTATGTGAAAAAAAAAATAAAAATAAAATTAATTAAAACTAAATAAATCAATAAATACATAAATAAATACATATAACGTATATAGTTTCACGCATTAATTGTTGGAATTCAGTGAATGAGCCAGATACCTTGTATTTCTTTGTGCTAACAGAGTATCTTTGGTGAAATACCTAATTTGTGTACAACAGTCACTATGAATACACCTGTGAAGAGACAGGTAGTTACATTTATAGATATCAATAAATACAAGCAGAGAAATTAGGAGCTTAGCAAGGTAGTCCACCTGAAAATCATTTTCTTTTAAAACTAACACCAACTTGGTGAAATTCTTTGAACAAATTCCTTAAGTTTTCATGAAAATAATTTGGTTTCGTACTGGGAATACTTTGATCATGTTCTTTCTGGCTTTCCATTTTGCTACTGAAAAGTCGTCTGTAATTGTGATATGGTTCTCCTTATAGGTCCAACTTGTTGTTTTCTTGCTGGGCTCTTACAGGATTTTGTTTTGCTTTGTAGCTAAACATTTTTTACGTGTGTGGTGTGACCATGAAGGAGTTTCTTTCTAGATCTGTGTCTTTTGGAGTGTTTCTATGTGTTCTTTTATTCTATTGGGGGTTTATTTTAGTTTTGTGGAAATTTTCTTCCATTATTCTGTTGGAAGATGTGATGAATCAAACATTTTTGGGATTTCTTCTATCCTTCTCTCCTATGTGATGGTGGGGTGGTTTTGAGTCTTTTATATTGTCCACCTAGTTTCTGATTGTTCCCCCACTCTCTTGTATTTTTGGTTTTTTTTTTTTGTTTGTTTGTTGTTTTGTTTTTTTTTTTTGTAATTTTTCAAATTCTTTTTTTGAGCATTCTAGTTTTTCCAATTTATCTTTCAGTGTGCTACTTCTATTTCTCTGCTTTCCTCTGATCTGTTCCTGAGGCTTTTTCCCATTCTTGCCTTTTGATTGGGTGAGTGTTCAACTTCCTTTCTCATTTCATCCTATTATTTCTTTAGTATTTCCAATTCCTGTTGGAGCTTGTCATCTTCTTGTAGCTTCCTTTCTCAGTGGTTGCTTCCTTTCACATTCAGTACATAGCATCTATTCAGGGTTTCCACTTCCTTCTGGAGTTTGGTCATTCTCTCCCTCTAAGCCCTTCCTGAGTTTGTCTTCTTTCTCTCTAGTTCCTTCCTGAGTTTTCAATTCTCTCCCCTTAGTTCACTTTCGAGTTTGTCATCCTCCCTTTCGTCCTTTATTTGTTCTTATATTCCTTGATTTCTTTTGAGTATGTCTAAGATTGTTCTTCTAAGATCTGTGTTTTAGTTTGCTTCCAAGGACAATTTCATTGTAGGAATCTTTTATAGGACTGGTAGTGTTTGGTGTGGACTTATTCTGTTTTTCCGGATTTTTGTTTGTTTTGGTGGTTTTGGGCATGGGGTTGTTTATGCTTGTCTTCTGATGTGAATCTCAACTATTTCTTCACTGTTTTGGAAGCTTGTTTTGCTTGTTTCCTTCCAATGCCTTTTTTCCACCTTCCTTCCCTCCTCGTTGTTTATGGAGGGCTGGCTGGTCTAGGTTTCAGGGTTTCACTTTTGGTTATATACTGGAATGTCCAGCTAACGCTTCTATTTCTGTTTGACGGTTCTCAAGGGAAATTGAATAGTATACTCAGCTTGTTCCACTATCTGCGCGCTGCATTCACTCCACGTTTCTCCAGCCAGTTCTCTAGATGGCTGTGACGCCTAGGGTGCGGGGCCGGGAGTTTTGGTAGGCTGCATATTTTCTACGTCTTGCACCTTGGAATCACTACCTCTATTTCCACTGAGACACTCACACCACCGCTCTAGTGTGGTGGTGTGGGTGGGGGTACTCCTTGGCCCCCATGCTGGGCAACCCTTGTGGATCCCACTGGCTGTGACTTGGTGGTTCAGTTTTCCTATTGTTTTTCTTCATAAGTCAAAGAAAAGAAAATTACCATGAAAATCAAATAACATTTAAAGAAACTATAATATAACTAAGTAGAATATTTTAAGTACTTACCTCTTCTTGATGGGGGAAGTTTTGGTAAATAGGAATTGGTCAATGCAGTTTTCAACAAATTATCTTATTTACTGTACAAAAACTACAGGTAGTAGGTTTCCCCAGGTACTAGTGTGCCTTGACAGAACTTGAATTTTGCTTTCTTCAACAATAGTTAAGACTCATCTTGAAATATAAGCTATCAGTATCTTATTTTGCATGCTATACAACAAAAAATAAAAGGAAATAGTGTGATGGATCAGATGATAAGGCATATAGCAAGGGTATGAGCTTAGAAATGGATTATTCCCAAAGATTACTTTCAAAAAACTTAAGTTAAAGCCAGGGTTTTTATTTTTATCTAATTATTTATCTAAATGGAGAAGAATTAATACTTAAGGTGAATATTAATGTTCAGCAAACATGCATAATTATGACTATTATATTGATTTCTTAATTCCCTTATGAATGAAAATAAGAACAGACAATGTTGTTTCTTTTGATAAATATTGTTGATTACATTATTACTGGTAAATTTGAAATATCTATTACAATCGGATGTTAAATATTGGTATAGATGTCTACATATATATTGCACAGATCAAGCATTGTTAGACATTCACCTCACTGTGGATTTGATTTCTTCTATACACTTTTCTTTAGAATAAAAATTTCATGAATTGTATGAGGGTTCAAATATGAAATCAATTACTCTTCAAGGGAAACCTTTTTTTTCCTTTTCCTCTTAAAGAATCAAAAGTTTTGTGTTGTTTTACAAGAAACATAAAATTAGGAGACGATTGCATTGAAATGGTATGTGTTTATTTTTCTGAAATGAATTTTAAAGATGTACTTCAAATTTTAGAGATTAATTCATTTTGAAATTGACTTAATCTCATATAAAAGAAACAGATTTATAGTTACACAATTGTATAAACATACCCTTTTAGCCTTTCGTCTAGGCTCACTCCTGCCCTCCCTGCTTCATATCTCTGGACTAGGCACCTAAACCAGACCTGCCCACTCTTTCCTGATTCTCTGCACCCAGGTTGTTGCAAAGGTTCCGGGCCTACACTTACTCTGCCTAGTTCGGTATTTTCCCAGGCTGACCCTACCTGGCCTTAGCTTAATCTATAACCCTTGTCCTGCTCTTGCCTGCGTCCTTCTTTCTAGCTATATGAACCCAGCCACCAGGCCCCTGTAGCCTTGAATTCCCTTCATCCCACATGAGAAATTCACTAATCGGCTTGGAACAATACTGGTCCACCAACAATGCATCAAAAGCAAGAACCTGAAGCAATCACCAGCTAGTCATACTTGAGCAAAATCAACTAAGCAAGCAGTTGAAAATGAACCAGATTCAAACTTAACTAACAAAGGCAGACTAGAATTCTTTCCTTTTTTTTAACATGTTGAATTGCTGCTTTGGCCTTATACATTTTTTCCAATTTAGTTTAGGCATATATCCCTTCCCTTCCCCCCCCACCCCCACCCCAGCCCAGATCATGCATTCTTGCATAACTTTCCTTGCATCTTTCTCTCAGTTTTTTTTTTTCATTTTTTAGCTATAAGTAAAAATCCATGAGTACAAGCATCCTTCATTGTAAACCCAGAAAATAGTATGAATCAAAGATCTGCAACAGAATAGTAGATGAAATTTCCCCAAACTAAAAAAATAGACAAACCATACAAATTACAGCAGCCCAAGGACCCTAATTAAATAGACAAGCTTCAGAAAAGAAAAATCCCACGCCATATCATAGTTAAAAAAAAAAAAAAAAAAAAAAAAAAAACAAAGATAAAATTCTGAGAGCTACAAAAGAAAAAACAAGTTCCCAAACAAAGGAAAACCCATCAGAACACAACCTGACTCTCGCCTCAAAACAATGGAATCGCAAGATAGTAAGAAAATTGGAGCCAAGCATAGCCCAGTTGTTAGGGACTCTGGATTGCCAACCCAGAAAGAATACTTTACCCAGCAAACCTGTCGCACTAGACTTGAAGGATGAGAGGATAAAAATATCCATGACATAAAATCAGATGATGGATACATATCGGAAAACCAACTCTTCCTTAAAATACTTCCAGCAATTTCAAAGGGCAGACGAGAGGAGCAACAATCCTCAAAACACCTAGGAATAGAAACTAATAAAACTAAAAGCCAAGGAGACAAAATCAGAGGCTAGAAGTACAAATCGATAATAAAGTGAAAGGAAGCAAATCCATCTTTCATTATAACTTTAAATATTAATGGGCTAAACTCCCAATCAATAGGCAATAGGACCTGGGAGAATGGATTAGGAAACAAAAAACCCACATCTATACGCTGTATACAAGAAACCCATATCAAATTTCAAGGATAGGCACCAACTTAAGTTAAGGGATCTGAAGAAAGATCCAAGCAAATGGTTACAAGAAAGAAAGCAAGCTGTGGCTATTCTAAAATCAGACAAAAATCGACTTCAAAGCAAAAGAAAAAGAAAATCAAAAGAGGAAAAAGAGGGCCATTCCATCTTCATTAAAGGAACACTTAGATATGAAGATTTCACCAATCATAAATCTAAATGCACCAAAAACCAGTGCACTAAACTTTATAAAGGAAATTTTCAGGGATCTTCAAGGCCACCCGATAACCCGCACAATAATACTATGAGGACTTCACCTACCCCATTAAGTCCCCCTATACAGATCAACAGGACAAAGGATACACAGAGAGACATCTGAACTAAATGACACCCACAATACACCAAATGGACCTACAGACATCTGCCAGATTCTTGAGATTCTTCTCCTTCCTCTATTCCTATGATGCAGAGGTTTCATCTTTTCATAGTGTCCCATATTTCCTGGTTGTTCCACTTTTGTGTATTTTTAAATTTTCCATAATCTTTATTTGAGCTTTTTAATTGCTCTGTGTTATCTTCCAGATCTGATATTCTTTGTTCTTCTTCCTCCATTCTACTTCTGAGGCTTTTTCTTTTCCTTTCTTCTTGATTGAATTAGTGTTCTAATTCCTTTTTCATTTCATCCTGTGTTTTCTTTAGTACTTCCATTTCCTTTTTGAGCTCCTCAATCTCTTCTTGGTGCTTCTCAATCTCTTCTTGGTGCTCCTTACTTCGTTGGTTGGCTTCCTTTTTCAGTGTTTCTACTTCCTTTCAGAGTTTGTTTCTTTCTCCCTCTAGTTCTTTCTGGAGTTTGTTGGTCTGTTCCTTTAGTTCTTTCTGAAGTTTGTCATTGTATCCCTCTAGGTCCTTTTTGAGTTTTTCGTTCTCTCTCCTTAGTTCTCTGTATTTTTTTTCCTCCCTCTAGTTCTTTCTGGAGTTTGTCAATCTGTTCCTTTAGTTCTTTCTGATGTTTGTCATTGTATCCCACTAGGTCCTTTTTGAGATTTTCATTCTCTCTCTTTAGTTCTCTGAATTCCTCTTTATGTTCTTTAATTTCTCTGAATAGGTCTGCAATTATTCCTCTAAGATCTGTTCCTTGGGTCTCCTCCAAGGGGTTCCTATTGTAGCTATCTCCTACTGGTTTGGTAGGACTTGGTGCAGGAGTTTCCTGTGCCTTTCCCATGTTGTCCCTTCATCGTGTCCCTGGCATGTGGGCTTCCCTTTTGTGGTTCAGATCACTAATACCTTTTCAATATGTTAGGGGATGGTTTTACTTTCCTCCTTCAGATGCTTTTTTTTGCCCCCTTTCCTCCTCCTTGTTTATGGAGTATTGACTTGTCTAGTTTTCAATTTTGTAAACCACCCTTCTCTTCTTGTTCTGAAGGTTCTCCAAAAAAAAGTCCGCTTGGATTCTCACCAATCTCAGGGGGGGGTATGCCTGACCTAGCCCATGCCCCAGCTGCCCACCCAAAGGTGCAGACCACTAGCCTCACCCTCTGGCCCCAGTGCCAAAGAAAGATGTAGGGTGGTCCCACCCAGATACACGAGCCCCTAGCCCTGGCCCTGGAATGAGCCCACCTGCAAAGATGCTTGCCCAAGTGACTTCCCAGCTGCCTGCCCAAGTGACTTCCCAGCTGCCTGCCTGAAGGTACAGACCCCTAGCCTGACCCTCTGGCCCTGGCGCCAAAGAAAGACATAGGGCGGTCACGCCCATAGACACGACCCCCTAGTCGCGGCCCCGGAATGATCCCACCTGCAAAGATCGGCAGACTATAATTTCACATCAGACACACAACTAACAAAGAAAATCCATATGCCCAAGTGACAATGCAAAAACCACAAATAACATAAAAAAAACAAGATGACATGTCCTCCCCAAACCTGAAGGTAATATGGAAGTGTATTTGAATAAGAACCACTCAGAAGAACCCTTGGATACAGGCTTTAAAAGACCAATGATAAACTTGATCAAAGAACACACAAACAAACAACTGAGGGGATAGGCATAAATTTGTGACTGAAGCTCAATAAAATACAAATACATAGCTGAATGATATGACAAATCAAGTCAGTACTAGAAAAACAAATTCAAAACGATAAAATATTGAATAAAACACAATCTGAAATGAAGATGGGCTTGAAAAATTCAATAAGTCAATTTGAAGCAATAGGAAAAACAAGCATAATGAATGAAATGCATACAGACCATAAGACCAGATGACAAAGGGGGTGAGGTGGACTGATCAAACAAAGAATATGAAAAATTAAAAAAACCGGAATTGAATTTTCAAAAAATGTAAAACATCACGAAAAGACAAAATCTATGCATCATAGGCAAAAGGAAGAAGAATCACAAGTCAATAGCACTGGTCGGATCTTCAACCAGATTGAAGAAAACTTCCCTTAAATGAAGGAAATATATCCCTATACAGATATGAGAAGCACACAGAACACCAATTAGAAAGGAACAGAATAGAAACTCACCATGCCATATCATAGTGAAACACTTAACGTACAGAAAAAAGAGAGGACACTGAAAGCTGCTGGAGAAAAACAAGTTAATATACTTGGAAAATGCATCAGAATCGCAGCTGACTATTCAATGCAAACTATGAAGGCCAGAAGAGCTTGGACGAAGGTTTCCCCAGTTCTAAATGGTAATGGATGCCAATGCAGAATACTTTATCCAGCAAAATTATCTATCATAATCAAAAGGAAAAAAATGTTCATGACAGAAATAGGCTGAAGTGAGGCATATCCACAAAACTGGCCCTACAGAACATACTCAAAGCAATAAAAAGGACTGAATAAATATGACTATATCCAAGAATACATAAGGAAAACAAATGAAGGTATAATTACAGAAACACAAAATAGGACCAAAAACACAAAGAGAAATTTAAATGACAGTAACCAGTACATATCATTGAATTACTTTAAATATCAGTGGCTTCAACTCCCCAATCAAAATTCACAGGAGAGAGGAGGCTGGAGGGAGAGATTGAGACACAAAATCCATCATTTTGTTGTCTGCAGGAAACTCATCTCACCTTCAAGAATAAGCACTACTTAGAGTGAAAGTAAATGGTAATAAGAAACAAGTAGGTATTGCAAAATAAACGTCAAATTAAAAGTAATCAGAAGATACAATTCTAATCAAAGATAGGAATTTAAAAATTCTAAGCCCAACTCAGTAATAGTTGGTGATTTCCGTATCCCACTAACTCCAATAGACATGTCAACTGGACAAAGAATAAACAAAGACATCTGAATTAAATGACATTAGGAATCAAATGTTTCTAAAAGACATCTATTGAGCCAGGCATGGTGGCACACACCTTTAATCCTAGCATTTGTGAGGAAGAGGCAGGCAGATCTTTGTGAGTTCAAGGCCAGCCTGGTCTACAGAGTGAGTTCCAGGACAGCTGGTTCTACAGGGAGACCCTGTCTCGAAAAGACCAAAAAAAAAAAGACAAAAAAAAGACATCTATTGAATATTCCACTTAAGAACCAAAGAATAAAATTTTTATTCAGCAGCCCATGGAAGTTTTTTTTTAACTTGACCACACAAAACAACCCTCAACAAATTCAAAGCAATTATCATATTTCCATGCATTCTACCAGACCACAGTGCAATAATGTTTAAAATCAACGCAAAAGAAGCTCCAGTAACTACATAAACTCATGGAGATTAAACAACACACTTCTGAATGTGAATGGGTCAAAGGAGAAATTAAGAAAGAAATAAAAGTATACCTGGAACTAAAGAGAAATGATAGTACAACAAACTTTGGGGACACTATCAATGCAATATGAAGAGGGAACTGTATAGATCTAAGCACCTACAATTTTTAAAAAAAATCAGAGAGTACAAATAAACTGACTTCACAGTAATGCCCAAGACTCTGGAAAGACTAAACTAAATCTAACCCAGACCTATGACGTAAGAAGAAATAACAAGATCAGATGATAAATTTATTAAATAGAAACCATGAAAACAAAATGAAGAATCAATGAATCTGAGAGCTGATTCATGGGAAAAATAAAGAAGACAGATAAACCCTTAGATCAGTTAATTAAAAGAAAGAAAAAGAAAATTCAAATTAAAAAAATCAGAGGTTAAAGATGAAATATCACAACACGCACACACACACACACACACAAAATGGAAAATTATAAGGGAATAATTTAAAGACCTATACTGTTTTAAACTTGAAAATCTAAGAGAAATTGATGAATTCCTAAAAATCATGGGAACCACCTAAGCTAAACCAAGAAAGAAACAGACCCATACTACGTAAAGAAATTGAAACAGTAATACAAATCTCCCAAATAAAATAAAGTCCAGGGCCACATGGATTCATAGCAAAATTAGGCCAGACATTCAAGGAAGATCTACAACCAATGCCACTTACATTATTAAAAAAGAGAAACAGCAGAAGAAACTCAAATTCCTTCTGTGAAGCTAATATCACTCTAATACCAAAACAAAAAGAAAAAATAGAAAACTATAGGCCTATATCCTTAATGAACATAGGTACAAAAATTCTCAATAAAATGACTTGCATACTATATTACAGGCAGACACACAACAAAAAGATCATCTGCTTTGACCAAGTTAGGTTTATTCCAGAGATGCAGGGATGGTTCAATATATGTAAGTCAATACATGGAAGAGCTAATATAAATTGTCTTAAAAACAAAAATCACATGATCATCTCAATAGATGAAGAAAAGGCCTTTGACCAAATACAACATGTATTTATGTTAAAGTCCTAGAGGGGATTGGACTGGAAGGAACATGTGTCAATGTGCTGGATACCTTTAGTGTCAACTTGACACACCTGGGTTGAGGGAGCCTCAATTGGGGAATTGGCTCCATTGGATTGGCCTGTGGCCACATCTGTGGAGTATTGTCTTGGTTGTTGAGCAATGTGGGAGGGCCCAGCTCCACTATTGGTGGTGCCACCCTGGGCAGGTTGTTGTGTACCATTTAAGAGGGCAGGCTAGGCATGGGCCAGGGGAGCAAGCCAGTGAACAGCATTCCTCCATGGCCTGTGCTTCAGCTCCTGCCTCCAGGTTCCTGCCCTGAGTTCCTGCCTTGGGCTCCCTAAGTGATGAACTTTGATGTAAGCTGAATAAACCCTTTCCTCCCCAAGTTGGTGTTGGTCAGAGTGTTTTGTCACACCAATGGAAGACAGACTAGAATAGTCAACATAATTAAAGCTGTATGCAACAAACCTACAGTCATCTTCATTCTAAATGGAGAAAAACTGGAAGCATTCCCATTAAAATCAAGAACCAGACAAGGCTGTTTACTATCTCCACTTCTTTTCAATATAGTGCTTGAAAGTCTTGTTAGAGCATTAAGACAAGAACAAAAAAATTAAAGGAGTGGTTAATTGGAAAAAGAAGAGGTCAAATTATCCATATTGTTGATACTATGCATAAGAGATCCCCCAAAATCCACCAGAAAGATGCCAGAAATTATCAACAAGTTTAGCAAAGTGGCAGGTTACAAAATCAATCTACAAAAAAATCAGTAGCCTTTCTATATACCAATAACAAGCAATTGGACAAAGCATTCGTGGAAATCCTCCCATTTATAATAGCCTTAAATACATCTAGCAATAAAATTAGTGAAGACATTAAAGATCTCTATAACAAAGAAATTTAAATCTTTGAAGAGAGTAAGGAAGACCCTTCGAGATTGAAAGAACTCTGGTGCTCATGGATTCATTGAATTAATATTTTGAAAATGATCATTTACCAAAAGCAATCTATAGATTTGATGCAGTGGCAATCAAAAAATCCCATTTACATTCTTCACAGAACCTCAAAAGTTTATACTAAAATTTTTATGGAATCACAAAGGACCCTGGATAGCCAAAGAAATCTTGTGCAGAAAGAGCAAAGCTGTAGGGTGGAGGGAATCATACTCAAACTATATTACAGAGTTATAGTCATGAAAACAGCATTGTGGTGGCACAAAAACAAAAATGTAGATCAATGAAGCATAACAGAAGACCCAAATATGAATGTATATAATTTCAGCCTACTGATATTTGATTATTATGAACATAACTGGAGGCAAGACAACATCTTCAGCTAATTGTGCAAGCAAACTGGATCTCTACCTGTAGAAGAATGAAATTGGATCTTTACCCTGCACCCTTGCACAAAAGTCAAAATGGATCACAGACCTCAATGTGAAACCTCAAACTCTGAAAGTGGTAGATATATGTGTAGGAAAGAACTTTTTAAATGTGACATCTATTGCTCAAACTTTAAGGTTACTGTGACCTCAGTAAACTAAAAATCTTCAGAACAGCAAGGGAGGTGAAGTGGAAACCCACTGAGTGGGAGAAAATCTTCACCAAATTAAACACCTGACAGGGAATTAATATTCAGAATATACATAGAACTCAGAAAACAAAGAATAAATAAAACAATTTACCCTTTTAAAACATGGGGTATGAAGCAATCCTAAGCAAAAAGAGCAACACAGGGAGGATAACCATATCAGGATTCAAACTATATTACAGGGCCAGAGTAATAAAATAAATAAAATAAAATAAAATGAAATAAAACAGCCTGATACTGGCACAAAAACAGACCCGTAGATCAATGGAACAAAATTGAAGATCCAAACCTGAGCACATGCAATTTCAGTCACCTCTTATTTGACAAGGATGCCAAGAAGAATCAATGGAGGAAAGACAGCATCTTCAGCAAATGGTGCTGGCAAAACTGGGTCAACCACTTGTAGAAGGATGAAGCTGAAAGGTAAGTACCTGTCACCATGTGTGAAAATCAACTCCAAATGGATCAAAGACCTCAATGTGAAATCAGAAACTCTGAAAATGATAGAAGAAAAAGTTGGCAGGAACGTACAAGACAAAGGTGTAGGAAAAGACTTTCTAAATCAGACAGCAGCTGTGTTGAAAACAAGGTCAACAATAGACAAATGGGACTTCATTAAACTCAAAAGCTTCTAGCCGGGCGTGGTGGCGCACGCCTTTAATCCTAGCACTTGAGAGGCAGAGGCAGGTGGATCTTTGTGAGTTCAAGGCCAGCCTGGTCTACAGAGTGAGTTCCAGGACAGCTGGGACTATAGGGAGACCCTGTCTCAAAAAGACAAAATAAATAAATAAATAAATAAATAAATAAATAAATAAATAAATAAACTCAAAAGCTTCTGTACAGGGAAAGAAACAATCAAAGAAGTGAAGAGAAAACCCATAGAGTGGGAAGAAATCTTCATCAATGATACATCTCAGGGGCTTAACCTCCAGAATATGAAAATTTCTCAAAAATCAGAGGAGCAAGAAAACAAATGACTTGGGAGATCTTCCAAGACCACATGAAGCACAGGTTAGGTAGGAGCTGGGTGCTTCAACAAGGTGGATTGTTGTTTGTTTTAATTTAGTTGTCTTTGGCTTGATTGGCTTTTGTGGCTGCAGGGGCAGAGTTATACTCACAGTTGGTATAAAATGTGCGTTTGTATGAGTCTTGAGATCGGAGATCTTCCAAGACCACCTGAAGCACAGTTACTGGGGCGTGGGCTAAGGAGCACCCTCCTCTCCTGCCAACTGGGAATACCAAAGGAAAGAGTGCCCAAGTGGATTCTTTAGAGATTTGGAGAACCTTCAGAACAGAAAGGGACAAGTGAGTTGGACTTCCAATAGAAAGCCTAAAGCGTAGAGAAGTCAACACCCCATAAGCAAGGAGTAAAAGAAAAAAAAAAAGAAATCAAACAAACAAATAACAAAGGCATCTGAAGGAGGCAAGCAAAGCAAGTCTTCAACACAGTGAAGAGGCATTTGGGATCCAAGTTGGAATACAGGCAAGGAGAAGCCCATATGCCAGGAACACGAAGAAGAGACAAGATGGGAAAGGTGCAGGATAATCCTACACCAAGCTCTACCAACCCTGTGGAAGACTCCTACAGTGGGATCCCCCTGGGGATGGCCCAGGACACAGATATCAGAAGTACAATTGTGAACATACTTAAAGAAATACAAGATTATAAAGAGCAAATCAAAGAATTAAGAAAAGAGAATGAAGAACTCAAGAAGGACCTAGAGAGACAGAATGACAAAGTCCAGAAGGAAGTGTAAACACTGAAAAGAGCCCATGCTGAAAAAGATAAGGAAACCAACCATCGAAGCAAAAAGCTACAGGAAGAGATTGAGAAGCTCCAAAAGGAAGTAGAAATACTAAAGAAATCAGAAGAGGAAATGAAAAGGGAAATCAAACACTCATCCAACCAAGAGGAAAGGAAAAAGCATCAGAAGCAGAATGGAGGAAGCAGAACAAAGAATATAAGACCTGGAAGATAACAGAGAACAACTAAAAACCTCAAGTAAAGATTATGAAATATTTAAAAATACACAAAGTGGAACAATCAGAAACTGTGGGACACTATAAAAAGATCAAACCTCCACATCATAGGAATAGAGGAAGGAGAAGAATCCCAAGAGAATGGTATTGATCACATCTTCCACAGAATAATAGATGAAAATTTCCCCAAACTAAAATAAGACAAGCCAATACAAATACAAGAAGCACATAGAACTCCAAAAGGACAAGATCAGAAAAGAAACTCTCCATGCCACATCACTGTTAAAATGCTAGATACCCAAAACAAAGACAAAATCCTTAAAGCCACAAGAGAAAAACAACAAGTGACCTATAAGGGGAAACCTATCACAATTACAACTGACTTCTCAGTGCAAAGTATGAAAGCAAGAAGAAAGTGGAGCAAAGCATTCCCAGTGTTAAAGGACAATAGATGCCAACCCAGGTTACTATACCCAGAAAAAATGTCGATTATAGTTGAAGGAGAGAGAAAAACCTTCCATGACATAAACAAGATGAAAGAATACATGTCTGGAAAACCAACCCTTCAGACAATACTTGAAGCAATTCAAAGGACAGAAGAAAGGAGCACCCATTCCCAGGCACCTAGAAAGAGAAATCAATAAAAGCATAACTGCAGAAGTAGAAAACTAAACCAAAACCACAAATGGATAATAAGGCAAAAGGAAGCAACACAAACCTACCAGTCATAACCTTAAATATTAGTGGACTAAATTCTCCAATCAAAAGACATAGACTGGGAGATTGGATTAGGAAACTGAACCAATCAATAATGCTGTCTACAAGAAACACATCTTACCTTCAAGGACAGGCACCACCTTAAAGCGAAAGGATGGAAAAAAATATTCCAAGCAAATGGTACCAAAAAGAAAGCAAGTGTTGCTATTTTAATATCAGACAAAATAGATTTCAAAGTAAAAGAAATCAGAAGAGACAAAGAAGGCCATTACTTTTTTTTTTTTTGGCTATTACATTTTTTATCAAAGGAACAATTCACCAAGAAGATTTAACAATTATGAATATATATTCCCCATACTCTGTTGCACCAAACTTTATAAAGACAAATCTCCAGGACCACAAGTCACAGGCTAACCCCAGTACACTCATAGTAGGGGACTTCAATACCCCACTGAGCCCTTTGGACAGGTCAACTGGACAAAGAATAAACAGAGAGACATCTGAACTGAATGATATGATACACCAAATGGACCTCACAGACATCTACCTAATATTCCACCCTAATACCAGAGAATACACTTTCTACTCAGCACCCCACGAACATTCTCCAAAATCAACCAAATACTGGGATGCAGAAGAAACCTCCACAAATACAAAAAGATTGAAATAATTGTATGCATTTATCAGACCACAGTGCAATAAAGCTCAACATCAACACCAGGATAAGCCCTACTATCTACAAGAACACATGGAGACTAAACAACACACTCATGAATAATGAATGGGTCAAGGAAGAGATAAAGAAAGAAATAAAAGCATTCCTGGAACTGAATGACAATGACAATACAGCACAACAAAACCTATGGGATAACTTAAAAGCAGTCCTAAGAGGGAAGTTATAGCCATGGGTGCCTCCATTAGAAAAACAGAAAGAGCACAAGTGAATGATCTAACACTGCAGCTAAAAGCACTTGAGAGGCAACAACAGATGAACTCTAAACTCAATAGACTGGAAGAAATAAGAAAAATCAGAGCAGAAATCAATGAAATAGAAACAAAGAAAACAATACAAAAAAATCAATGAATCCAAAAGTTGGTTCTTTGAAAGAATAAACAAGATAGACAGACTTCTAGCCCAGTTAACCAAAAGAAAGAAAGAATAACTTCAAATCAATACAATCCATGATGAAAAGGGAAATATCACAACAGACAAGGAAAAGATCCAGAAAATAATATGGGAATACTTCAAAAACCTATACTCTACCAAGTTTGAAAACCTAGAAGAAATAGATGAATATCCATTTCTGAAATCCTGGGAATCACCAAAGCTCAACCAAGAAGAGATTGACAGCTTAAACAGACCCATAATATATTAAGAAATTGAAGATGTAATAAGAAACCCGCCAACTAAAAAAAGCCCAGGCCCAGATTGTTTCATGCCAGAATTCTATAAAACATTTCAAAAAGACATACAATTATTACTGAAATTGTTTAGAAGGATACAAACAGAAGGAATTCTCCCAAATTCCTTCTATGAAGCCAGCGTCACTCTATTAACAAAACTAGGCAAAGATACAACCAAAAAGGCGAACTATAGACCCATCTCCCTAATGAACACAGATGCCAAAATTCTAAACAGGATACTGGCAAATCGCATACAGACTCACATCAAGAAGATTATCCATTACGAACAAGTTGGATTCATACCAGAGATGCAGGGAAGGTTAAACATATGAAAATCAATAAACATCAAGCATATAAATGGACTGAAAGACAAAAACCACACCATCATCTCAACTGACACAGAAAAAGCCTTTGACAAAATCCAGCATCCCTTCATGCTTAAAGTCCTATAGGGAATTGGATTGGAGGGATCATTCCGCAATGTAATCAAAGCCATATACAGGAAACCCACACCCAATATCATCCTAAATGGGGAAATGACAGAAACATTCCCTTAAAAGGTAGGAACTTGGCAAGGCTGCCTCCTGTCACAACTCCTCTTCAATATATTGCTTGAGACACTTGCTAGGGCAATAAGGCAAGAAAAGGAAATTAAAGCAGTACTAATTGGAAAAGAGAAAGTCAAGCTATCCTTATTTTCTGATGATATGATTGTTTACTTAAGTGATGGTAAAAACTCCACCAGAAAACTCCTGGAAGTGATTAACAGCTTCAGGAAAGTGGCAAGATACAAAATTACCCTAAAAAATATCAGCAGCCTTTCTTTACACCAACAACAAGCAACTGGAGAAAGAATTCAAGGAGATCTTCCCACTCACAATAGCCTCAAAAACAATAACATATCTAGGAACAAATTTAATCAAAAACACCAAAGATCTCTACAACAAAAATTTTAAGCCCTTAAAGAAAGAAATTGAAGAAGACATCAGAAGATGGAAAAACTTCCCATGCTCATGGATTGGGAAAATTAACGTAGTAAAAATGTCCATTCTACCCAAACTCTTATATACATTTAATGCAATCCCAATTAAAATCCCCAAGAGTTTCTTCATAGGCTTGGAAAAAATGTCCTTAAACTCATTTGGAAAAACAAAAGATCCCAAATAGCCAAAGCAACCCTGAGCAAAAAGAGCTACACAGGGGGTATCTCTATACCAGACTTCAAACTATACTACAGGGCTATAGTCTTGGTACTGGCACAAAAACAGACTTGTTGACCAATGGAACAAAACTGAAAATCCAAACTTGAGCACATACAATTTCANACCATCTGTAACACCAATTCCAGGGAATCCAACACCCTCTTCTGACCTTCAGGCACTGCATGACATGTATATACATGCAGGCAATGCACTCATACACATAAAATAAGAATAATAAAATGTTTTTAAAATTTAAGATAAAAATCTAGCTGTACTACTTGTAAGACATATCTATACATAGTTATAGATATAGTTGATTTTAGAAATGTACAACTTAGGGCTGGAGAGATGGCCTAGCGCTTAAGAGTGCTGACTGCTCTTGCAGAGGACCCAGGTTCAATCCCCAGAACCCACATGGCGACTGAGAACCGTCTTTAACTCCAGTTCCAGGGGAATCTGACGCCCTCTTCTGACCTCCGAGGCATTGCATGACACAGGTGCACAAACCTACATGCAGACAGTACATTCATACACATACAAAAAATAAATAAAATTTAAAAAATAAAAAAATAAATGTACAACTTAATATTTATAAGATTGTGCCTTAACAAACTGGTAGCCTTTTATCTTCTTAGTCATTTAATGATATTTTTTAAAGATTTTGATTTTCATGCATGATCTGGTCAATACTAATTGCTACTATGAATATCCAAATCATATATGAATGTTTCAGATTGTTTGCAATTAAAACATGAATTGGAATACCTGAAGACTTCATTGGCTATTATGAATTACTTTGTTATAAAAGAGAGTAAACTTTGATCAATGAGCATCTTTTTTTTTACATATCATAGAACTGTATTCTAGCTCAAAAGCCCATTATTACAGGAAAATCAGGAAAGACTATCTTTAGTTCTAAGAAGCTATGCAATTTCTATTGTAATATGGTTGGCCTGTCACTATTACCTGTCTTTGTGGGACTTTAAGAACTCATTGAGGAAAAGATTTATAAAAAGAACAGGTATATTTTAGGAAAGTACATAATTTAATTGTGGTTATACTGTAATGATGACAGATCTAAGTGAGTCGAGCTACCTCAAAAGACTCTGGTGTCTTTTCTCACTGAGCTACATTTTCCTCTATAGTCAGTAACAGTCATTGGTACTGTCTCTATCACAATCATAATATCTTCCCTCATCCCTTAAGCTGCATTTACAAAGCCTCACCACAATGACACATGCATATTTAGGACAATTTAATGAAGAACTGAGGTCTCTGAGCCACACCTGAAAGTGACTTCAGATCTGTATCTAAAAAAAAGCGGAGGCTGAAGAGATGGCTCAGTGGTTAAGAGCAATGACTGCTCTTGCAGAGAACCCGGGGTTCAATTCCCAGCACCCACATGGAGGCCAAGAACCGTCTTTAACTCCAGTTCCAGGGGAACCCAATGCCCTCTTCTGACCTCTGCAGCATTGCAGGACACAGGTGCACCAACCTACATACAGACAGTATACTCATACACATAAAAAAAAATAATAATAATAAATAAAAAAAACAATGACAAGGAAAAATAAGAAAACAAATGACTTTATTCCATCAAAAGATGGAATAAAGTGCTGAACAGAGAATTCACAAATGACGAAGTAAAGATGGCTGAGAAACTTTCTCAGAAAGTATTCAGTATTGCTAATAATTAAGGAGTTGCAAATTAAAACCAGCTTAAGATTTCATCTTACCCAGATAAGACTGGCTAAGATTAGGAAAATAAATGACACCAAATGCTGGAGAGGTGGGGAAAGGGGAACACTCAGTGGGAATGAAAACCCCTGCAACCACTATGGAAAGTAGTATGGAAAATAATTAAGACTTAAATTAAACCTACCACTTGATCCAGTCATGGGTATATACCCATAAGATTCAACCTGTCCCAGAGAAACATGCAAAACTGTTTATTGTGGCTCTTTTCACAATAGTGAAGAGCTGGAAGCAACCCAAGTGTCCCTCAACCAATGAATGGATAAAGAAAATGTGGTACATCTACACAATGGCATTCTACACAGCAGTTAGAAAGATGACATCATGAACTTTGCAGGTAAATGGATAGAACTAGAGGCCACTATGCTAAGTGAAATAACACGGTCCCAGAAAAAGAAACACTGAATGGCATCCTTCATATGTGGATGCTAGCACCAAATCCTTAGTTGTAAGGCAAACCGAACAACATTAATATTGTATTTCTTTTTATCTGAAAGCAACAGTACTGTTAAAATGTGAATCCCTTAATGGACTCTAGAATTAACCTACCACTTATTTTCCGACTTTGTAATTTTGGTATATGGGTTGGAGGGTATGTATGCATATTTTAGAGAAATATAAAATTAAAGGGAAAATGTGAATTCTTAAACATGTTTTGGAATTAGCTTATAGTTTATTTTCAAATGTCATAATTTTGGTATATGTGTGACATATATATGCATATTTTAGAGCAAAACAAATTGGAGAGAACAATGACAACAAAAGAACTGGGTCAAAGCACTGACTGAAACAGTAAACTTCTACCCAAAACAGTAAACCTCTCCAAAGAAAAATTATACAAAGACTGAGAAAAAGATGCATGAGCTTGGGTCCTAGAGTGAGGGACATGGAAGGGGGAATGAGTCTAAATTGAACTGAGAAATGTTGTATGAAATGCATAAAACACCAATAAAAATATTTTTAAAAGATGGGCTACGATTCTGAACCAAGAGTTCTCAAGAATGAGAATGGCTAAAACACCTTAATATTTTTTTTATTGGTCTGGAGAGATAGCTCAGCAGATAAGAGCACTCTCTGTTGGTTATGAACCTTCAATAACTCCAGTTCCAGGGGATCCCTCTTCTGGCCTCCATGGGCATTGCAGCACAGGGGCACACATATACATGCAGGCATAACATGCATACACATTGACTAAGTTAAAAAGTTTTTTAAAGTGTTCAACATCCTTAGTAATTAGAGAAATGCAGACCAAAAACACTTTAAGGTTTCAGTCTACTATTCAACCTGGTCATACCACTCCTTAGCATATGACTCATCCTACTAGAGATATTTGTATATCCATTTTTGTTGCTGCTGTTTTCACAATAGCAAGAAATTGAAAAAAAAACTAAATATCCCTCAAAAGATGAATAAATAAAAAAATGTGGTACACTTACACAGTGAAGCTCTACTCAGCAGTAAAGTCAAAATCAAGAAATTTTCACATAATGGGTGAAACTAGAAAAAATTATACTAAGTGAAGTACCGCAGACTCAGAAAACAAGAATTTGCAGATGTAGCACCAAATGCATATATGTGATTATATAACCTGATGTAACCACAGGAGCCAGGAAACTGGTAAGGAACCAGGGAAGTAAAGGGAAAGAAAGGAGTCCAAAAGAGGGGGATGGTAGAGAACAGATGTTTCCAAGGGGGAAATGGGCTTTAAACTAGGGGTACTCACCTGGGAAAGGAGGAAGAAAGGATATACAAGAAACCATGGGGTTAAAGGGAAAGAAGGAACTCACAGTGGGAGATAAAAGGAAAAAATGGGTGTATTTTAAGTGAGGAGGAGGAAGGTGAGACACAGGCAAGAAAGGAGAAGTAAATAAACTTAGTTTGAAAAACCAGAAGGAAAAATGTATTAGCTCAAAAACCTCCCCCAAAATGCACATACAGTATCTGAACATGAATGCATGTGTAATTCTGAAGGCTATATAACATGAAAGACAGTGTCAGGAGAAGCCTCCCTTAAAGTTCTTAGTCAAGATAATCCAAGAGACTCCTAAAATAACACAGGCTATTGCCACAGCCTTTGATTACCTCCAAGAACTAGAAGGTAACACTCTATTGCTGAAGACAGGACAGACTTGGAGCAATAGAGCTGGAACTGACCTGGAATTCTCATCCTTGAATACTGTTTCTCATAGTTCTGGAGGATGCTATTCATGCTGCTAAAGGGGGAAATCAATCAATGGTCCAACCCCAGCTTTAAAGCCTAACAACCACAATTACTGAAGAAAAACTATCTCTATTGGTACTGTAGTGGCACTTATATCTTGGGTTTAATTAACAACCAACTAATGGGAATTTAAAACCCTCTCAATGGGAAGGAACTCATCTGTGGCACTGGAAACAGAGCTGAATACAGGTGTCTGAAGAGGTCACTGATCCAAGAGAAAACCCTATCTTGCCATATCCTTAGAAAAAAGTAATTTATTACTCTATGATAAATAGGGATTTTTGTTTGTTTTTTGAGACAGGGTCTCCCTGTAGCCCCAGCTGTCCTGGAACTCACTCTGTAGACCAGGGTGGCCTTGAACTCACAAAGATCCACCTGCCTCTGCCTCCCAAGTGTAGGATTAAAGGCGTGTGCTACCACACCGGGCTCTAAATAGGGATTCTTATATTTACAGACAAGTATACCATTCACCACTCATTAAGGAAGCTTCTTTTTGCAACAGATGGAGACCATTACAGAATTCCACAACTGGTGACCCACGGAGAATAAGTGTCTGAGAGATGTCCCACCCTAAGTCACATATTGACAATGGAATCTCTACACCCAGGATTCATGATATAGAGAACAGGTGGTAGAGAGAATATTAATGTATCTCTCAACTCTCACCAGTGAAACCTCATGCAACAGAGTGTGATACACACAGAAGGTCACAGATGGCCAAAGTGTAAAGAATAAGAGGCTGGGGAGTGAGTATCCCTGAATAGGGACACTCCCATATTAAACCGTTTTCATCTAGGGCTCAGGGTGAGGTGGCAGAGAAATTGGAAGATCCAGGGTTGGTGTATGATAATAATGAAACAGTCTCTTGGGCCTCTGGTAACTTGTTATATGAACTTCCAGCAATGGTGACATCATTCACGAGACCCATGCACATTCAATCAGATAAAAACCCAAGCCAGGCTTTGTGCTGCACACCTTTAATCCTAGCACTTGGGAGGCAGAGACAGGCAGATCTTTGTGAATTCAAGGCCAGCCTGGTCTACCGAGTGAGTGCGTATGAGGCCAGCTGGCACTACAGGGAGACCTTGTCTTGAAAAGACAAACAAACAAACAAACAAACAAAAAACAGTATAGAACTGTGGCAATGTGCACCAGGCCCAACCTTAACCAAAGAACTATTGTCAGCTGATTACTGCTGGGTGAACAAGAGTAGATCTTCTTTAAGTGAGGGACTCTAGATAAGCTGAGTAGATTCCAGTGGATGAACTTGCACTGAGGGGCATCTGGGTATACAAACTTGACTTGATAAGCCATTACATATATGACTATGGCAGAATGCTTGAAATATGGTGGGGGTACTGTTAGAGCAGTGAAAATGGGGTAGAGTGTCTAAATATGATTAAGATGTATTGTATGAGAGGCACAATATTTTAACAAAAATATGTTGAGAAAAAAATTAAATTTACAAAATTGAATACTATGGTTGCTATACCTAATATTTGAAGATTTATCTTATGCCAGACATTGTTTTAAATACCATGTATATTCTGATTTTCTCAAAATAAAGAATGAGGAACAGTATAACCCACAATTGGCATTTGATACATTTAAAAATATTAAATGGCCAAGAGTTTCATATCTACTACATTACTAAATAGAAGTGGTTGGAGAATCATGCAAACTGGGGTGATCCAGCATCATCCTTTTATTTAAATTTATTTCTGTACGTGTATGAATGTACTGTCTGCATGCAAGTTTGTGCACCCGTGTCGCACAATCCCACGGAGGTCAGAAGAGGGTGTCAGATTCCCCTGGAACTGGTGTTCTCCTGGAATTGGAGTTTCGGACGGTTCTTGGCCACCATGTGGGTGCTGGGGATCGAACCCGGGTCCTCTGTAAGAGCGGTTGGTGCTCTTAACCACTAGGCCATCTCTCCAGCCCCCAGCATCATACTTTCAACCATGGTAGTGTCATGTGTAAATAAAATATGCAGCAGATACAGTATTTAAAGTTAAATAAGCCTTCACTTAGGGAAGAAGCCATGTTGTACTTGCTTCTGTACATGGTAATATCTAGAATCATAAAATCTCAAAATATAATAAGCTGGCATTATAATTCCATCTAAGAAAATCTAAGAAATCTTTCCTCTCTTCTGCAGCAGCCAATCATTATCCTTAGTATTAAAAATATAGTAATGGTTAAAAGGAAGATCTATGCTCATGAATTTAAAATGTCAATTCAAAAGGTACAAATGTGCGGCATCCACCTCCGCGTCTGCCACACCAACTCCAGTAATGCCTGTGTAAACAATATGAGAAATCATATCCAATACAGGCAGGGGAGCAGTGTCCTAAGGGGCTACGACCCCCTGGAGGTCCCTGGCAGAACAGCCGGCTAAGATAACTCCCGAGATTGAGATGCTTTCCTAGGATCTTACGTTTTCTGGTGTTGGACTTAGCAGAACACTGAGCACAAAAAGATCTTTTCTTAAAGCCAGCTTATAAATACAAAATAAACTTTTTGAATGTGTCAAGAACTGGCAATTAAAATGCCTCTCTTGGGCACAGGGCTTTTTCCTGGCAGCAAGAAAATTTTCTGCAGATCCAAAGTAAAAAACAGACCTTTCTCCTTAACAAACAATGTAATGCAAGCTGTTAATATATATGGCAAGGTTAAAACTTGCTTCAGATCAAGAAAACAAAACAATTGCATGACAGTAATGTTCTTGCCTTACATGAATGTCCTTAAAGAAAACAGATTCCAGTGGTAAAAATGTATGATGAAAAGACATCTCTACATTAAGGTTAAAATAAAAATTCCCCTCAAACCTAAAAATAAAAGAATTCCTTTTTCCTGTGGTCCCAGACAAAGAGGTAGATAAGACATTCCTCTTGTTAAAGCCTGGATTCTAACACTCCCAGTAAAGCAAGATAGAGACTAAGTCTCCTTACACCAGCCACTTATCTGACAAAAACAAAGCTGTTAGCTGGAGCAAACAGTGGGACAGCTCTTGGTTCTCAGTAAAAATTTAAACCTTAGATTAGCAGTCAGAGTTAGAAAACTAATAGCTAACTTAGGACATTATAGGAATAAGGTTTTTACTTCAATAGAAACTTAAAAGCAACTATTAACTTTAGGATGTATTTACTCTAGCCTCAGAATGGAGACATAAGACCAATATCTGCTGTTAAAGAACTTTGTAGTTACTACTCTGTGAGCTATGACTTTTCAATTATGACTTGTCTTCTTAGATGTTATTTCCTCAGTAAAGGTTGTCTTAAGATTTCTACATTTTACTTCAAAGAAAGTTTATTTCCTAACCAAACTTTGTGATGTTTTAGTTTCCTGCTCTGAGTGCTCTGAGCTTTTCAGTTAATGTGTAAATCTTGACTTTTTTACCTACCTATGTAATTGTAAAGCTTTGCCAAATCCTTTGTTCTGCCCTCTCCTAAGACTACTATATAATCACTGCCCCTGTTCAATAAAGTTTCTGTAGATCTGGGAAACTTCTCTTACTTTTTCATTTCTACATGCCGTTCAATCTTCACTGTGTTTTTCCTGCCAAGAGGACTCTGCAGAAATCCATGACCCCCCGAGGAGAGCTAGCCGGTAGCAGACAGCTGGGAACGGTCGGCAACACAAATGGATACAATGGATAATTTTTGAAAGTAGTAAGAGCTGTGAGAAAAACAATAAAGAACTATCACAGCAGCACCAAGGGAGGATTCCTTTAGCTAGCTGGGTCAAGCCCCTCTGCAAAGGCAGCAGCTGGGTAGTTGCTAAATGACAAGTTCTCAGCAATGAGAACAGGTGAGCACCAAGGTACTAACAGGAACAACAGCAAATGCCTGGGTCTAGGCTTTCAATGTTTAGCCTGGTTGTGACCAATGTGGCTGGAACACACGGAAAGAATAGAAACTGCTAGGCTGGATTTGGGCCAGTATTGCAGAGCCTACTTTAGATTTGGAAAGAACAAGCAAACCAACAACAACAACAAAAAAACATGTCATTGGCTGCCCCTTCAAAGATGGGTTGGAGAGGAAAAATGAGTAGAGGAAGACTGGAAGGAAGTTGATTGGAGCAGTACGATCCAAAGTTTATAAGGAGGAAAGTGAAGCCAGGATTTTTTGTAGAAGCAAGGTCAATGAGACCAGCTTCCTTATTCAGTGGTCTCTCTGTAATTTTTGCCCACGGACCTGATTCTTCCTCTAAGGAAATAAGTACAAGTACCCCCCCAACTACATTATGCTAGTCTTCTCTGGATGCATTGTTTATCATCCTTTTGGCCATGCCTCTGTTAAAAAATGGTACAGATCTGAATGAAGCATTTATGTAGTCCCTGCAACTCGAGAAAAATCCAGGCTATCTCCTCCAGGGAATTCTTTCTTCCTTGCATTCTTGCAGCCTAATCCACATAAATTTCATGTGAGTGAAGAAAGGAGGTAGGAAGAATGTGAAGAGTCAGGATCAGGGTCATCACCTGCCTATTCTTTTTTTGGGGGGGTGGGGTTAATGTATTTTAATAGCAAACTTACAGGAACAGCACAGAATACAGACAACATTAAAAACATATACTTGCAGGACAACTCAGAAAATTACAGTGAATGGATGGAATCTACTGTATGATAAACAGGCTACAAACATCATTTAGTTTCTCTCAATAAGAAATTTACTTATTAAGCATGTTCTCTGCATATGCGGTGTGCTATTTGGCTATCTTTTGGCATAATTGTAATACATTTGGCATGGATAGCACACAGGTTAGTATCTTCAAAAAGGACAACCAGATAGGCCTCCCTTGCCTCCTTCAAAGCACCAATAGCTGCACTCTGGAAGCACACATCTGTTCTTAAGTCCTGAGCAATTTCTTGCACCAGATGTTGAAAGGGAGTTGGGAATCAGAAGGTCAGTGAACATCTGATAGCATCTAATTTCACTGAGTGCTAAGGTACCAGGCCTGTAAAGGTGAGGTTTCTTCACCCATTCAGTAGTTATTTCCTGGGTGCTTTACCACCAGTGGATTTCTGGGCAGATTGCTTTGTAGAGCTGAGCTTTGATGTAGACACCTGCCTCTCCTTTGACTGGAGCTCTGCCAGCTCATGTGTGAGAGAGCAGTGGAGGTGGCACCAGCCTGCCTATTCTTAACAGAGTATTTGTGGAAGTGATTTACTTTTGTAAGCAGAGATGGGACTATCATAGTTTTCCTCACAAATTATCATCTTAAAATAAGGCGCTAAATTGATAATTAAATCAAGAAGATGCTAAAATAATCAGGGCTGGCCTGGAGGCAAGGATAACAGATGGGGAAGCAGGCAAGGTTAATAATGAGAAAAAGATTTCTCAAAGTATTTTGTTCAAGAAATGGGGCAAGTGAGGTGGAAAATTCAGGTGAATAGAAAACAATTATTTCACATAGAAAACAATGGTGAACATGACTTCTGGAGTGAAGTTCTCTGCACTCTCTAAGGACCTTATTGGTGGGGCTCCTTGCTTGGTGTCAGTCACAAATAATACTCCATGAACCAAATTTTAATCAACAACTACAAGGAGATATCATAACTATGTTTGAGCTAATTTGTTTCCTTATCAGTTATTTCTGTCCCATGGATTCACAAGCCATGCAATAAGTCTATTAACAATGCAGGAGCCTGAGGATGTGAGAATTTGTGGCATATTAAAACTGTCTCCTAAATGCCAGATCTGATTTTCCATCTTTAGTATATTTGCTTTCTATTGCTCCATGCAGAATATTACTTAATTCTGTGAATGAGCATCCAAATTAGGAGAAAACCATGAGATAGTGTAGAAGGATATTTTGAAGAAGAAATTAACTTAATCTTTATGAGAAAATACATCATATTCAGTGAAAATAAATCATCCCATTTATTCTCCTCATACAAGATTGGGGCATTATCCACATAGTTATGTTCTCGAGGAAAGGAACAAGAGAGAAAATATAGCAATATTCAATACTATGCTTCCATATTTCTTATAATTTGTACTGAAAATGTTGAGTCAGGTGTAGACAGAAATGAAATCCCAAACAGGGCTTTTGAGATAATTTTTGGGAGAACAACATAAATGTACAGAATTTATAACATAAAATATAATCCCAGAACCTTGTGGAAGATGGGGCAGAAAGATTGTAAGAGCCAGCAACAGCCAATGGCTACAAGGAAATGGTGTTTTTCTGCACAAAATAGGGAAGTTGCACATATGAATTCACAACAGTGGTGACAATATTCACTAGACCTGTGCACAGTGAAGCCTGACAAAACGTCAGCATGGTGGGGAGAGAGGCCAGTATAACTTATGACCTATAGGCAAGTGATAGGTACTAGGAGAGGGAGGGTTAACTTTCTTTGAGTTTTTCTCCTGGAAGTTCAATCATTCTCCAGTGGATGGCCACACACCCGAATATTTTTGTTTCTTTTAGTTTTAGGGGTATTTTGTTGGTTTGTTTTGGGTTTTTTGTTTGTTTGTTTTTTAAAAGGGATACAAAATTAGGTGGGTAAGGAAGTAAGATGTACTTGGGAAGAGTTGGGAGAGTGAAGGAATAGGATCAAAATACATTGCATGAAATTCTCAAAGAATAGAATGATGGGAACCTGCACCCCTGAAATCCCAAGAGTTTGGTCACCTAACAAACCCTGCATAGTGAAAATGTTAGCTGACATGCAATGAGGTTGGGGGGAATTTCACAAGGTCCTACCCATAGATGAAGAGATACAACCAATCAATCAATAGCTGCTGAGAGAGGAAAATCATTTTTCTCCGGGGAATTTTTCCATGATAGGTTATCCAACCTAAAAAGTGGTCAGCATTGTTGTGCATGTCTGTAATCCCAGCACTTGGGAAGCAGAGGCAGGTGAGTTCAAGGCCAGCCTGGTCTACATAGCGAGTTCCAGGCCAGCCCTAAATATATGAATAAGTATATATATGAGCAGCACTAAATAGACTCAGTAGGGAGATACAGGATATATATATATATATATATATATATATATATATGAATATACAAATTTATGAATATATACATTTATGAACATATATGTATATATAAGTTCATAAATTTGAGAGGGAGCAGGGAGGAAATTGAGAGGAGTTGGAGAGGTAAGGCAAATATGGAAATTATATAAATACAGTACTATTGTATAAAATTCTAAACCAATAAAATTTAAATTAAAAAAGAAAAAATAAGAATCAAAACAATTTAGCCACCAGGGCCCATGAAAAATTACATTGAGATTCCATGCCACCTCAGTCAGAAAGACAACAGCAGCCACGTTGAAAACAGCAAATATGGGTGAGGATCTGGATAAAAATTATGGGCTGTTGATGGGAATGTATGGAGGTCTTTAAAAATAATAAAAACAGACTTCCCTATGATCTTTCTACACTACTCCTGGGAATATTCTCAAAGAAATCAAAGGCAGTGCGCAATAGAGACACTTCCATATCTGTGTTTACTGTGGCAATATTCACAGCAGCCAAGTAATGGAAACTGCCTAGATGCCCACTAATGATGAACAGAAAAAATGTGAACTATACGCACATTGGAATATTAATAACATTAAGAACAAATTCATGTCATTTTCAAGAAAACAGATGGAGGTGGAGATCATCATGTAAAATGAAATAAGCTAGACTCAGAATGGTAAATACCACATTTTCTCATATATGCAGAACCTAAATGAAACAGACATTGAATTAGAAGGAGAAATATTAGGGAATAGGAAAATGACCAGTTGGAGAAAAGAGAGAAGATAAATATGGGTAACACCATAGATAACTATAAACAACATACCTTAGTACACATACAAAAATGATATAATGAAACCTACTGTTTTGCACTTCCAATATTCAGTAACAGACAAAACAAAATATCAATGTTATGGCTCTCAAGCAGTAGTAAAGATATTACTATGCATTCATATTTACATCTTTCAGAAGGATAAATTATAAAAGGTAACGAGTGTTACAAGCTAAGTTCTAACCTCCAGGCTTAGTGGAATACCATCATACATTACAAACCACCATTATCCATTCTTGCCAAAATGCTTGAATTCTAAAAATTTTATACCACAAAATCATCATCTAAATTCTTTATTTTTTTTATTTAATTTTTATTGATGCTTTGTGCATTTCGTACATCATTTTCCAATTTAGATCAGGCATATTTCCCTTTCCCTTCCCCCCCACACCACCCCATCCCAGATCATGTATTCTGCCATAACTGTCCTGTATCTTTCAGGTTTTTTTTTTTTTTCATTTTTTAGCTATAAGTAATAATCCATGAGTAAAAGCATCCTTCGTGCAAAACCAATCTGCAGACTGTTGTGCCCAAATCCCCACAGTCCCACCATCCAGTGGGGGGTGACGGGTTGTTTGTTCAATCAAGTTGATCAAATGAGTGTCCAGACTACATCGCTGTAGTTTCACCATTCATCCCAATCGCAGCCTTTACATTCTACCATGCCCCCTCTTCCGCAGATTGTTTCCTAGGCTTAGAAAAGGGGCACAGCTTCTTTTAACTGCAAATACATTTTTAAATATACATAGAATAAGAGGACTTTGAGCAGAAGATAGACTGGCAGAGGTACCTCATAAAACTTTCTTGTATAGCATCAATGAAGAAAGAAAGAAGTGATAGAAATTATGATTCATAATCCTGTGTAGGCAAGGCAAATACATCCATCTACAGCAAAGCATTGGGAGTGTTTGGACCACATAGACATGTAGCAGCATTGCAATTCAACATGAAAACTCAACAAAGATGCTTTCTAATTTCAAAATCCTAGTAGTACTAGGATGCATAAGATTTTTTTTTTCTGGCCTATTTGCTGCTGGTCCTGGAGCAAAGGTTGAACTTCTCTGATGTGTTGATAGTGGGTTTGTTATGAATGACTATGTGACTTTCTTTGACAAAAGTGTTTTGAGGAAGGACTGTGTGTTGAGTCAAAACTGAAGGTCAAATACAGAAATAGTCTCACTAGTCTTCAATTTTATCACCAAACCATGTATTAAAGGACAGTGGCTGTTTTTCCTGGCACTGGTGAATAAGCAAGGAGCTGAACAGAGCCACAGGTAGCTCTTGGCAAACAGCAGCACAAACCAAAGAAAATGTTATTATTAATAAGATACTGGCTGGGCAAGGTAGAGCATGCCCTTAATCCCAGCACTCAGGAGGCAGAGGCAGGCAGATCTCTGTGAGTTCAAGGACAGCCTGGTCTACAGAGTGAGTTCCAGGCCAGCTGGGGCTACAGGGGAGACCCTGTCTCAAAAAGACCAAAATAAAAATCAGAAATTTTTATTAATAATAGTTAATTAGAATGAAAACACTGGATCATTTAAAAACAGCTTTAAATCAGTGGTATAGGAAGACACCTCAGTTTATGCCTTGGATACCATCTCAATTGAGCTTTCATATCTCAACACAATTGAGAAGCATTCTCCTTAGAAGCATATGCTCTGTGAATATTTTCTAGGAGAATCATTGTAAACATTTCCATGAGTAAGACTTGGTCAAACAAATATTTACAAAAGTGATGTTTTAAGCCAACAATTGCAAGGATTTTTCAGAGAACACTGCAATGAGTAGAAATATATAAAAAATTTCATATAAACACATTATCAAAATGCCTAACTGAACCTCAATATTCAGCAATAGAAGATGTTGTAAATAAATCCTGGGATATATTTAAAAGAAGCAGCAGTCATATATAAAGTTACAGAATAACACTAAGCTCCTTGGAAGATATTCTAAATATAATAAAAATAAAAAATATATGACATGATTCAATTATAATCCAAAATATAAATGATTAAAAGCATGGTAATGTACAAAACATACTTTTTATTTTGTTCTCCATACACATCTTTATTTCTGTGGTTCACCTTGTTTTATTTTGTGTGTAAAGTGTTGGAGATCAAAACCAAGACCTTGCACATCTAGGCAAGCACCGTGACACTGATATTTAATGTACGCATTTAAATTTTTAAACTCTTCCTAATGTCAGTTTGAGTTATTTTAATGAGATAAATATAATGCCGTATGGTATGTCATTACATGGAATGTATCAATGGAATGTTCCCTTTCTTATGAAAATATATTTAGATGCATTTTTAGAAGTAGACAGAACAGTTATTAATTTTTATAATTCTGATAAAAGAGAAGTGAGAAAGAACTTTCTCATTTTGCCATGAAAAACATAATATCATAGACTCTGTACAATGAGCTTGTACTCCTTTATAATCCTTTAAATGTAATTCATGCTATTAACAAAATTCCACAAACATATGCAAATATACAAGTGCATAAACACACACTTATTTTTAGCTTTCTTTTGTGAATGAAATACAGACTATTTTAGTGGCTTCATTATGGTTTGCTTGCCCACACCAAAAATAAAGGGAAACTAAGCCAGGCGTGGTGTCGCAAGCCTTTAATCCTAGCACTTGGGAGGCAGAGGCAGGCAGATCTTTGTGAGTTCATGGCCAGCCTGGTCTACAGAGTGAGTTCCAGGACAGCTGGAGCTACAGGGAGACCCTGTCTCAAAAAGACTCAAAAAGACCAAAGGAAAAAAAAAAAAGCAAAACTAACATCCTGTTCAGTCTCTACCTCTATAAGCAACAGAGAATTGTTCTTAGCTATGAGATTTTTCTCAACTCTTTGACCATTAATTTCCAAAATAAGGACATATTCTCAACATCCATATTTCCCAGGATTTTATCGAATATTGAGGCCTCAAACAAAAATCACTTGATGAAGAAAACAAAGGCTGGAAAGATGACTCTTCTTGCACAATTCTCAGATTCAAATCCCAGCATCCACATGGCACCTAACAACCATCAGTATGTGGAGTTCCATAGGGACAGCATGATACAGGGAAACTTCCACTTATGCTGGAATAAT